>CADEHL010001284.1:0-235197 GCA_902827135.1 Harpagifer antarcticus | reverse complement strand
AGGTGAGGTCCGCCCCCACTCATAAAAAATAGCACTTTACCCCTGCCTCGTGAGCTGATTAAGGAGCCTTCATTGTAACAGTCATTCAGATGCAATTAGCCTATAAAAGGCCTCAGATTGGAAGCACTGCCTGGGCCGTCTGTTTCACTCAATTCTGCAATAGGTAGATCTCGCCTTTCACCTAGGCCGAGAAAAAAGGCACTTTGGAAACAGGGCTGAAACAGAGGGGATTATGGGTAATGCTACAATGATCTGTTTGGGGTTTCAGCCAAATGCTTCAGAGACATGTTTTGTATATATCTGAGACCTATAATATATTGATGAAAAACAGTAAAATAGGGGACCTTTAAGTGAAGTATAATCAGCTAAATGTGAGGTATGCACCCAAAAAGCTCAAAATTATTCAAAAATAAATTACAAAAATGTTTCCAGTTGTATTATTATCTTTCAAGCTGTTAATTGTTTAATTGCCTCAGCTGTTCTTGTATAAACTGTTGATTTATAACAAAATGTCAAAGACATTGACCTCCAGAGCAGGGGACAGGAAGTGATCAAATGCTGAGTAAATGTCAGGGTTTTAGGACTCACTCGTGCAGCTTTTTAAATATGAAAAAGGACATGGGGCCAAAAGTGACTCTGTTATTACTCTACTTTACTACTATAATACTACAGATACTTTACCAATAGCGTTGCAAAGGGGCGAAAACATTCCGGAAAGTTTCCACGGGAAGTTAAGATGGGCAATTTTGGAAATATTCGATGCAATATTAAACAAAAAACATGACATTTCAACAGATTTAAATTTTATTTTAAGTAGAACAGAACAAGTTTTAATTATTTTATTGAACAATTATTTGTTTCATTGAACAACGAAAAACAGGAATGTTGAGTTAAATATTACTCATCCCCCCCCCAACCCCACTCATTACAAAAATGAATCCCCACAAAGTCCCATTCAAAATGTTAAATGAAAAGATGTGGCTTCATTTGTCTTTTGCTTTGGGCTCAAAAGTGTGATCCAGTCTTCTCGAAATCATCTGTGCATGTGATGGAGGAATGCACAGTGCCTGTAGGGTGTGGTCTCAATAGCCATGCAGTAAGCAGTGTGCTATGGCATGGATATTCAAGTGTACTTGAATGGCATCTGTTTGTTTTAGTCAAGATTATGCTAAAAGATACTTTCCCCAACTATATTTAAGTTCCCTATGAAGAGCCAACCTTCAATTTTGAAAATTCCCAGTTTATTCCCATTAATTCCCGTTAATTCCCAAGGAAAGTTTCCATTTTGAAAATTCCCGGAGTTTTGCAACCCTATTTGCAAATCAAAGAAATATGTCTCTTTTATTAAAGAGGGAAAACAGTAGAAAAGTTCCTCAGACCCATTCGAGGAGCGTTGTATGTTTTGATATACGTCTGAAATCTCATCCCCATTACCAGCACTAACCTTCCAGTGAGCATTTATCCCCCATGCCGTTTATTTCAGAGACTTCTTGAAAAGCTGTTTCATCATTCTATGGTGAACTTTTAATTTTTCCTTAAGCACCCTAATCTATGACAGTTTAAATCTGCTATCAACAGAATGTTTAAACTCCCGAACTTTGCTAGAGAACAGGAACAGCAGAAGTTGAAACAAAGCTCCTCTTCCTACTCTAAATTCCCGCAGTGTTTGCAGCGAGGACACAAAGCAGCGAGTGTCTCTCCAGCGAGGGGACGTCTCTCAGCCTGAAACACGACGTCCAGCTGCTGCGAGGGCCCTTCAAACCCCCCCGCCGTCCCCCAGATCCCCCCCGCCTGTGGGCTGATGTGCAGAAATGCAACCGCTGCCCACTGCAGAAATACTGAGGAAAACGCCTTACTCAGTATTTCATTTGACTTTGATGCTTATATTTATGGACACATGATGATTGCTTAATGTGGTTATCTTGGTTCTCTTAAGGATCCTATTCTGTCAGCTTCCCTTTCCACCCTTTCACAATAAAAGCACTTTAGACCCCGTTTACACGAGGACGATACGGGTTGTATCCGCATAGTTTCTTTTGCGTATAGCCCTTTCGTTTACACGGGGCCGTAACAAAACGATAGAAACGGACCCCGCAGACGATAACGGGTCCCAAGGTGGATAGATCTGCAAACGGAACGCTCTGGGGGGGCAAACGGCTCCGTGTGTACGCCCTATACCAGTGGTTCCCAACCTTTTTTGTCTTGTGTACCCCCTGAGCCTTTTGTCATACCATGAGTACCCCCTCACTCATACGTGCTGATGATCCTTCACAAGTAGAACGTAACTGATTATTGAATGAAAATAACTTTATTTCATCGCCTTAATTTGAACATCTAATTCTCAGGCATTTTCTTAATTTTAACTTAATACACTCAATAAGAATAAATAAAAATGAATATGTTGCCTTGAAAATAAATAATATAATCAAATAAATACATATGAAATCAAAATAATCAACTTATCTTTGCTATATATATATCTTGTAACATTTAGGCCTAAACCATGGAGCCCCTTTGAATAAATCCCCTTTAAACAGGCATTTAAACTTTAATTCAGGAACAAAACACTTAGCAAAATAATATCCAGAATCAGTATAGGCCTAGCAGTTTCTTTTACAGTCATTAGTAGTAGTCATTTACAACTTTTTAAGCACAGTTAGTATATATTTATAAAACGGACAAGTCAAATCAAGCAATCTGATGTTTCTTAGCCGTGATATAATGAGCGTATATCCAGGGAATAGTTGTTGTTACTTTTCACAAATCAGTATCCCTCCGCGTCTGAGAACCGTTATAAAATCCTAAACTAAACTTTATATAGTAAACTAACTAACTAACTAACTAACTAAGCCAAAATGGAAACATTTAAGGTTAACTTCGACCTCCGGGGTGGGCTTACTATGGAGGAGTGGATTGAGAAGTGCCTATCTCCAGAAAATAAAGCACCTAAACGACGACATTCGCTATCTGTTAATGTTGTTGCATAGCAACCACCTCGCACTCTGTGCAGAAGGCAACGGAGGGACGATTTTATTTTATTCCCGGGCTGAGTTTTATTCCCAGTCCGCCACTGAATGTAGCTATTATGTAAGGTAGTTGTAAATCAAACAAGTGCAGTACATGCTATGTTATAAAGCCGTGGAGGGCGGGAGTTTATAAACCAAAGAGTAACCGCCCTTACGGGATGCTGTAATAAGTAAAGCGAACGCACCCGCAAGGATACCTGGCCTCCTATTGGTTGAGGGATTTTGACAGGATTGTTGCACAAAAGTTCGAGCGCGCACAGAATAAATCTGAGAGCAGAACAAATCTGTAAACAGCAATATATCTGAGTGCAAGCGTACAGTTTGAGCCGAAGCAGAGCAATCTAAGTGCAAGCAGGCACTATTTGAGTGCCTGGACAGGGTTTGAGGGAAATAAATACATAAAGTATGCTCTCAAATTTAAATACCATGCTCTTGAATAAAGATAGGGAATAACCCCCATAGTTTATGTCCGACGCATCTTTGTAACGCACGAAGGACAGGAGCTGCGCTTCTCCACTCACATGTCATTTCATCCAGCTGCAAAGCGAACTGACCGGCTAGTTTTATTTTGTTCACCACTTGTCCAATTATATTAACAGACATATCATTGATCCGACGGGATACGGTGTTATTCGACAGGGGAACTTTCTTGAGTGCTTCGGCTGCTTTCTTGGCTGGCCGGCTCTGTTGTGATTGTCTTCTATCATAATTTCGGCCAACGCAGTCGCTGCAGGGAGAATGAGCTCCTCAACAATAGAGTGAGGGTTTTTGATTTAGCCACAAGCAGGGACACGGCGTGAGATGCCTCGAGTGCTTTCATTAACACAGTCGTGGCTTTCATCATTACTGTCTGGCTCGACTTAAATTCCGACAGCTTTCGTCTGTAAAATTATTCACTTTTATCGACACTTCCCGAGTGTTTGGTGCTCTGGTGTCTCTGTAAATGCTCTGGTGTCTCTGTAAATGCGCTGGCTTCATCGCACTATTAGCCAGGACTTCACCGCAAAAGAAGCACTGAGGCTGCGGTGGGTCCGCAGAAGAATAAATTAATCAAAATAATATATATGTTTCACTGCCTTGGTTTCAGTTTGGCCTCTTTCTTACGTTTCTCGGCGGGCTCCTCTGAACCCTGGCCTGAACCCAGAGCAAGCGGACGTTTCAGCCATTTATCCATAGCGCAGACTCCTAAGTATTTTTCTGGCTGCAGGTAAGCAGCTGTTTTCATTGTGGGATTTTGGCGCGGTTGTGCCACAGACTATTGTCTCCCTAGGGAAACAAATCGCGCACTATCATTTTTGACGGGATTATTATTTTTTTACTTGTCACCTTGGAATTCCACGTACCCCCTACAGTTCCCTCGCGTACCACTAGGGGTACGCGTACCCCGGTTGGGAAACACTGCCCTATACGATCATTTCCTGATAACGATGAAATAGCCCCGCCTCCCTCTCCCCGCCTCTCCTGCTCAGAGATCAGCTGCTGGGCTGTCAGGAGAGGGGGCGGAAAAGAGAGACTCCGTTTATTATTCTTATATTATTATATAGAGTCGTTATCAATTTGTTTTAAAGCTCAATAAATAACAAAGAAGACCTCTGACCGGCATTTTTCTAATTTTGTAAGGAAGATTTAAACTTTAACGGACATGTTGACCGGCGAAAGAAAATGTTAACGGAAACTCTGCCGCACGGTCCCCTCGTCCGTTGGAAGAGCGGGAGAGGTGGGGGTTTTTCATCTGCTGGTGGACTACGGAGAGAATTACAGCAGGAGAACACGCCGTCCACCGTGGAGAATAAACAGAAGGGCAACCATGCTCCGGGGTCTTCTTCGCTGATTTTGGTGTATTTTGTGGCGGCAGCAGCGCCACTTACAGGCCTATGTACTACAGCGTTTCCAGAGGTCGTGTGAACGGACCATGGGAACGGACACGTTACATGAATCGAATGCGTGTGAACCATAGATGTGAACGGAAGACTTTTTGAAAACGCATACGGTGCGTAAACGTTCCTGTGTAAATGGGGTCTCAGACAGTAACATCAACCTGTAGTGTCTCGCCTTAAAAACACAGTCTGTCTTTTTATATACTTTAAACAATTACAAAGAAAACTTGACATCCATGTCTTTTTGACCATCTAAGAATTACATGAATTCACACTTCATTTATGAACCTGACAAGTCTTTTTAAAATGTAGGTTAAATATGAAACTGTAGCCACGAGTTTGTTAGCTTAGCTTAGCATAGACACTGGAAGCGGATGGGAACGGCTAGCATAGCTCTATCTGAAGGTGAATGAACCTGCTCAAGAGCCTCATCAATTTATATTTGTTTGTTTAATGCTTAAAATCAAGTATCTAGTTGCAGTTCAAGGAGTATTTCTTGGCGTGGATCAGAATTGATTGCAGCTTCAGTTCTGAGAGTGCTATCGATTGTTTTATCCAACTAATAAAGGAAAGCAAGTGTCCTTAAAATGTTGAAGCATCCTTTTAACACGGCAGCACAACACAGACTGCTGCTGGCACACTAACGTGATTATATATGAGTCCAGATAAATGTATACAACATGATTCATTACAAACTGAAGCATCAATATGTTACCAGCCGCTCTGATGAGTGAGCGTTGGCTGAGTGTGAGAATAATTAACCTACAACAGATTAAGAGTAAATTCAGTGTGAGAAAACACTATCTCTGCACAGATCTATGATGAGCTTCAGAGACAAGGATTGTATCTCCCCTGAGGCTTTCATGAGGATTGGTGGAAGGTGGCTTGGTCTAAAGAAACACGAGCAGATCTGAATCTTTAGGATTTGGCAACTTTATCCTTAAAAAAAATAAAAAAATCGAGTATATCCAAAGTGAACTGAAGCACTGGGTGTTTCTCAATGTCAAGGAAGGATGCTCCAGAGCCACTATTTCAAGGATGCTACGTCATCGAGTCCCGCCGAAGGACTGTTCCAATGTCCAGGCTCCTTGGAATTCTACCGAGGCCGGCGTCCTTCGTTGCGGGAAGTTTCGAGGCTGCACATGTGTATCTTCCGCGGTCTTAAAATCCCCACAATGCTTTGCGCACGGACCAATTTCCCCAGATCTGTGGCAGGAAAATATAAGGCGGGCTCCTCTCATATGACGCACACTTGCTCGCCTGTTCCACTCTTCGTTTCTGATTGCCAGGAAGGATTCTTGCCTAGCTTCTGAAGAAGTGACTCGGAAGACATGTGCTACCAAGCAAGCGTACTCGACATTGAGAAACACCCACTGTGTGTGTCCTTGAGGTCTTAAAAAACATGTTGAACAAATGTCTTTCTGCTTCACCTCTTTGAACGCTGTAAAGCTTCATTTTAGAAACTAATTATAAAATATTCTCGTCCACCAG
The DNA here is from genome assembly GCA_902827135.1 of Harpagifer antarcticus. Taxonomy (NCBI): domain Eukaryota; kingdom Metazoa; phylum Chordata; class Actinopteri; order Perciformes; family Harpagiferidae; genus Harpagifer; species Harpagifer antarcticus. The sequence continues at coordinate 228,803 of CADEHL010001284.1, read as the reverse complement.
AGAGGTGATATGATCGGTTTGGTTTGTCAGGATTACAGAAAAACTACCCGTCTGATTTGTATGAATATTAGTGGAAGGGTTCAAAGAAAAAAGATATAGCAGATCTGAATCTCTGGAGATTCATCCTCAAATAAGTCATGACTTTATTCATGTACTGATGGGACTTTCATTTAAAATAAATTCCAACTTTATTCTCGAGATGTCTGTACTTTGTTTTGGTTGAATAATGACTTATTCTCAACATTTCCCGACCGTATCCTGGATAGGTTACGGTTTCATTTCCAACATTTCCATCTTTATTCTTCAGATGCTGCGCTTAAAATGTCATGACTTCAATCTCTGGATATTTTTCTAGAGATATCATTACTTTTTGTTGGAAAAGTAACTCAAAAATCATGTATTAATCCCCAAATATTACAACTTTATTGTTGAAATGTCACAAATCTATCCCCTGTGTTCTGCAAGAATAAATTCATGTTTTTTTTCCAATGGAGTCTGGTGGCTTTAAGAGAACAAAGATTACATCAGAAAGGTTGTCAGACAGCAAGGCAATGCGGTGCAAATATTCTAAACATTTGCGTACACTTAAACTGATATTGGTATGGAAATATATTTGAATAAAGGTGATACACTGACTATGGTTAGGAGGTTAACCACCAATGTTATTCAATGTTTAACGTATCTAAAAAAACGGTTCACATTTGAATAGTATTGCATGACTTTCCCTAATTTAGTGAGGACCAATGGGTAAACATTCAATTTCAGTCAATTTGACCCCAGGATGTTTTAGTAGTATAAAACATAGAAAAATGTCAATATTGTACACATATTTGTGTTGATTGTGTAGGGACGATATTGAGGGTGACTTCTATTACATGCAAACGTATCATTGTAAAACAAAACTACCCTCTGGTTTAGTTATGGTCCTTTAATAACGTCAAAAAGATCTGACTTTAACATTTTATTTCAGTCAGTGAGATTTATGGTGATTTATATATTCTCGATAGTCACATAATAGGAATTCTGGATGTATAAAGGGGTCTGTAGGGGGGAAGGTCGGGTAAGGTTTTATTTAAATGGTTATTTAGGTAGTCAACTAAGATACCTAAGCACCAGAGAAATACATGTTGGTTACAATTTGGAATATGATCATTGTCTTGAGTTTTTAAACTACTGGGGTCAAATTGATCCCAGAGGATGAAGGGTGTAAAGTAAATGTGAGGATAACAGGAGGGTTAAACCGCCACAAAGCATCCACAGTATCCCTTCACGACAGAAGTGAGCAGTGACAGTGAAAACAGAGGAATAGATCCTCCTCCGAAGGACCAGCAGAGTTTATTTATCCACTTAAAGAGTCTGAATCTCTGAATGAAACGCTGATCTGACAAACCGCGTTCCTCCTGCGGTCTGACGGACGGCGCTCGATGCAGAGCTGCAGACACCGCTGAGATACTACTTTACTGACAAATACAGGAAATGAAGTCTGTATTTAATAAAATCCTGCTCTGTGCATGACGCTATAAGACGAGCAGGGTCACGGAGGATTGACCCCTGCAGAAACATCTTGTATGCTTTGCTGAAAAACATCACAGATATTTTATTCCTGGACGTCTTATTTCAGCTTAAAGCCAAGCAATGTGACCCACTGATGGTACTAACTTAAGAGGATAGAAAGAGGCTAAGCAGAGACAGTCATCACTTTAAAATAACTCTCAAAGACACACACATATACACTAAATCTCATTTCCCCACAGGTACAACTCAAATCTGACAGCAGCTAGGAGTCAAGTGGAGTTTATAATGTATAATATGCCACGTTTCCACTAAGACATTGATAACATATGGACCAACACTGGAAACTACAGCAGAGGGAAATCAATTGTAAGAAATATAGTTTTGGTAATGATAAGTTCAGTTAACTGAAGTTAGTAAAAAAGGATTAAAATGACAAGGTAACTAAAAATATAATTTAAAAAACCGTATTCTTTGCCTGCAAAAAGAGATGCGGGATCATTATTTGGAAAATGGCATTGTGATAGATTTTTAAAAAGTCTTATTTTTTTCTGAACGCTGTCATATCGTCAAACAACAATCTACCAACAAACTAAGCAGAATAATGTGAGTTTAGCAGAAGTCGATGTTGAGAAGCCAAAGCGTATTCCCTTTTTTAAGCGATGTGAAACTTAATACAAAAAAAATGTAATATATAACAAAATGTGGCATTAATTGAGTTAATTGTAAAAAAGTTCCCACTTGTTCACATGTAAATGAAAAATGAATATGTATGCAGAGCTCAATGACCGTAATGAAAGCAGAGTTAACTTCACCAAACATTGCAAATAAAAGGGATTTTACTACAGCAAGCAAACTCCTAGATGAACTACATACAAGTAGTAGTAATAAACACCTTTATAGTTGTTGTTGTTGTTGTTATTATTATTATTAATCAGAGTGTTTGTTTATGTGTTGTCTGTGTAAAGCCAAACTGTATATGCATATTTATTTAGCTATATGTGATACACAGATTATAACAACAACAAAAGAGTCAAAAAGTGCCCCAAAGGTCATATACAAACCAATAAGTAAATAATAATACAAAACAATCAAATAAACTCTGGCAAAAATGGTTAAACTCAACAACAGTAGAGAAGGGATGGTAAAAACATGTATAATGTAGCACATGCAAAAATAAACTGCCAGGAAACACCTTTATCGTGCATGTTATGAGTTTACTGTGCGACGCCACTTTAAACGCATGTTAATGACTGCATGTTCCCGGTGCAGATGGGTGCACGAGCCCTCTGCAGGCCTGCATGCCCCCCCCTCCCCGGTATGATATCATGCAGCTAGCCGCCGTGCAGCTGCAGGTTAGCGGCTGCAGGATGACAGCTGCACCTTAAAGTTAAAAGGCCGGGGATCGGTGCACCTTACCTGGGGACGCAGTTCGGGGAGGAGCCGTCGATCTCCCATGTGGCGAACAGGTTCATGGGCACCGGTCTGTTTGAGAGCCCCGCTGCCGGCGAAACTCAACCGGCCACTTCTCTCCGCCATGGTCCCGGTGAATAGGGGTAAAGGGGGTCCGACACCGAGCTGTAAACACCGGGGCACGGTGTCCTGAGTGTCCGGTAAACAGAGCCCGTTCACGGTGCGATGTGAAGGGCGCAAGTGGAGCTCATGTCCCCGGCCTCAGGTCGGGTAGGAGCTGCAGAGAGAGCCGGAGCTGTGGAGCTTCAGAGCGGAGAGAGTGTTTACCACGCTGCTGCTCCGGGGAGTATGAGGAGCGATCAGTGCCACACCCAGAGAGAGAGAGAGGAGGGGAAGGAAGAGACTCATCTTTCATGAATTAAAGTGTCAGGGATTTCCAGTCTTCATGTGTCACTCATTGTTTGCACTCACCTCTTCAAACTGGCAATGTGTGATTGTTGTTTTATTGCTCGAATTTAATGTGACTTTTACTATATTTATTTGTTGTCCTTTTCACTACCTCTGTAAAGCGACAAATAAATGTATTGTTATTATTTGTACCATTGCACATATTTACACAATAATACAACTTCTGTCCTTTCACTTCAATAAAGATATACTATGTGCATATTTTTTTACAGTAATGTGTCATAGACAGTGGCTTGTCCAAAAGTGGTGGGGCATAAAAAAACGTAGATGTCTATATATAAGCTTCTGCAGTGACGTGCAGTGAGGTTCATGGCTGGTGAGGCACTGACTCTTCAGGTTTACAAATATTATATTTTGACCTAAATCAAAATAAATATAAGCTTTTTTGTCTGATGCTTCAATTAATTTTAAACACAGTTCAACAGAAGGATACCCAAAAATTTAATTTTATCATTTAAATATTGAATTGTTCTCTCTTAGTAAGATCCCATTTTCAATAAAATTGCGGTCTTACCTTGACTTGAAGATGAAGTCCATTTGCCTATCCTTCTGGACAAAAACCTCTTACTTTTTTGTAAAAGTCCTCCTTATCTTCTTGTAGTTTCAAAAGTCTATCATAAATCTAATCGATAGATTTATGATTCGAAAATGATAAAAGTAGGGCAGATTATCCGGCTGAACAAAACAACAATACCATCGCTGGAGGACTGGGCTGTCACTCAAAAACTGAGTAGCCAATGGGGACGCACCCCTGAAAGTCCCGCCCACCTGGGAGGTTTGTGTCAGAATCTCAAACAAAAAATGAGGGAGCGCAAAAGAGAGCTGCAGCGAGAGCAAAAGTCTGATCATTGAGAAAGAAGAAACAAAGAACTGCAAACAAAAAACCTCTGTTAAAACAAAGAAAAGAGACTTATAGTTTACATGATTACACAAATGATTTGTTTGCAACTCATAGTTTTATTTTTGAAATTTATTTTATTTTGCTTGACTCAGTTCTTTTTTCTTTTAAACTCATAGTTTTGCTTTATTCTGAGAAAGTGTTGCTTATCTTTATGATACAAAACTAATCCCATTCTCGTTCAGTTACTATAGCGGGCCCTCTGTGAATTCATAGCTGGACCGCCAGGACATCCAACAGCTCCTCTCTTCACAGTAACTCACAGAGAGGAGCTTCTTTCATTTAACCCTTCACATTCCAACAGAAACTGAATAGGCAGATTCGAAGGATTTTATTACTTTGGAAATGTTATTTTAAATACAATTAAATCAAGTTATTTTGGTAAAACTATGAAAAATATAACTAACTTTTTTTTTTTAATGTTTTTAATATTATTTTGTAGAATATCTTAGGCCCTCACAGAGGGTCTAGATGGCCCTGACGGCTCGCCACTGTGTGGATGTGTCAGAAATAACATTATGACTAGATTTATTTTCAGCTGGTGGCACTAAACCTTCATCACCTTCACTGCTCTGAGTCTTCTTCAGCTTGCTCACCTGGCATCAATCACTCCTCATACCCTCACAGGACAACGTCATTGAAGGTCTCTCCTGAAGATGCGTTTTGCACACTCCTCTGGAACAGATATCCGAAACACACACACACACACACACACACACACACTGCGAACTCACACACCTTTATGTCCGCGTGCCCCCTGCAGAGGAGAAAGAGCAACTCCTCCCTTATTACGCAGTGTGGTGCATTTGAAACCACCCACCTATACCCACTACACCTGCGCCAACACCTAATTATGAATGAAAGCCGTCATTATTATAATAAATATTGATCATTTATGCACACAGACTTGTATTTTCTAGTTTGTTGAAATGTTACTGAAAGCAGATACTGCCACCATGTGGTTGAAGCTGAAATATTGAGTGACCTTATTATTCTCAAGTTCACATTCGTATATAATTATATATTTTTTGGAAGAATTATTTACTGTTATTGTTTTCAGGGACTTCATGAACTGGGTCACTTCAAGGATTAAAATGAGCTGGTGTTTAATTGTTTCCTTTCCCATGGGTCTACAGCACATGTGTCAAACTCAAGGCCCGGGGGCCAAATCAGCCCTTGGTGGATTAATTTCAGCCCGCAGGATCATTTCTAATTACTATTAGATCTGGCCCGCCGGTATATTGCACGCACACCTTCACTCCATCCTGAGGGTCTCCTCCGCTCAGAGCCTGAGCCCAAACATTGATGACCTTGCACCCGAGATGAGATGCCAAGTATCTGGCTTGAGCTAGCATCACAGAGCAGCAACCTGAGTTTACATGGATGTTTCCTTCTGCACTTTTTTTCTTGTGCCAACAGGGCATGTTTGAGGGAAATTCTTTTTTTGAAGCTGCTGTTGGCCTGTGGGAAAATGTAATCATAAGAAATGACTCTGGAAAAGCTGCAGATAGAGCCATAAGAAATTAATGCCAACTGATTATTTAAAGGGCACCTATCATGCAAAATGCACCTTTGTACGTCTTTTATATATGATTATGTGTCCCCGGTGTTCCAGGGAACTCGCCAAGTGTCAGAAAACACAAACCCTCTCTATTTTCCTCCCTTCGCCAAATCTCTAAAAAGGGCTGCAACGGATCTGAAAAAAATGGATCCACATTCCGACACTTTTCTACGTCACAAAGACGTACTCCGCTTATTGGTCAACTCTCCACCTATCAGGGGAATGAGCCACGGCCACGTGCATTGCCAAACCTCTCATTCGCATATAGGCTATCGGCAGGCTAAATCAACCCCCAGTCACATCTGTGTTTCTGCCTGCTCTTGCTAGGATGTCTAAGCCAGTTAACGTTGTGCTGTTGTTGGCTGCAAGACTCGGAACAGGGGACTGCATGCAATGCCATCAGTGCAAAAAGAGAATAATCTGTGGCTAGACTTCATTTTCAAGGGACATGTGCCAGAAGACCCCGGCAGATTTCTGTGTGTTGTGTTCCAAACATTTTTACCACGGACATGTTTATGAACTTCTCTCAAGTCCAACACGGATATGCCTCCAAACTAATGCTACACCCGGGATCAATACCAACCATCCGGGACCAGGCCAGTGAGGACACATCCAATTCTGAAGCTGTAAGTTTTTATGTAGCGGTGTTTTTTTTTGTTGATAAAGCTATCTCTAGCTTGTAGTATGTAGCATGTAGCATGTAGCTTCGCCGTATCAATGTCGCCTCAACCCCAACTAGTAATCGGTTAGGTGTTTATATGTTCTTGTAACATTTTATTTTGTACGCTCCGCAGTCTTTGCTTTGTCTTTTATTTTAATTATCAGGCATTTGCGAACATGTTCAGACTGCCGTAATGGCGATCTGTGTGAAGGCTGTAAAGCCACGCCTAGCCTAGCCGATAACACAAGTATTTATTCTCCTATGTATTAGTATTTTGTATCCTCTAAAAAATCATATTGAGTAAGTTATAATAACAAACGTAATCTTCTGGAGGTAAGTGCCGTTTTTTCCAGCGTTATGTAAAAGCTTTTGTGATTGTAGTCTGTAAGAACGATCATATATCATCGATCTGTAAGCTAAGCTACGCTACGCTAAGCTAATGAGACATGCCGTTTTTTGTTTGTTTGTTTGTTTGTTTATTTATTTAAAGGACAGTGCACATTAATTCACATTGCTGTAAATGAGCCAGTATTAGCCAGCAGGCTAATTTTCAACTGTTGTCCTTGGCAAGATGTTAAATGACCACAACAAGACTAGAAAATAAAAACATAATTAAATAAAGTACAGCAGACAGCATCAGTACAACATAAATAAATAGCAGTACAACAATAAATAGGAACAGCAGTACAACAATAGAGAGGAACAAACAAACATGCAAACAGATGAAATATCATCATACCTTGATACAGTTAAAAGTGTTCACATTTTTGATTGTTTAAAAGCCAGTTCTTATGATTGTGGTTAAATGTATGATAGGAGGTGTTATTCCTTATCTGTATTGGTATTGTGTTCCAGAGTGTTGGTGCCCTCACAGAGAAACAGTGTTTGCCAAAGGAACTGGACCTAAGAGGGACTACACAGTCCCCTCTTAGGGCAGACCTTGTGGTTCTGCTGTTTGAATTTTTCTGCTGTATAAAAGTGCAGAGTGGTGGGGGTGCCTTGCCGTTTAGAATTTTAAAAATGAGACATGCATCAGTGTGTTTTAATATATTTTCCCAGCTGAGCATGTTATGTTTGTCCAGGATTTTGCAATGGTGGTATAGCTTTGGTTTTCTGTCTAAAACTTTGAGAGCTTGTTTGTAAAGTGACAGGATAGGCCTTAATGTTGTGCTATTCGCCTGGGTCCAGCTGGTCATACAGTATGTTAGGTGGGGAAGGATCATGGCAGTCATGTAGAGTTTTGCTACAGGTGTTGTCAAACAATTCCTTATATATCTAAAGTTTGATAGATTGTATTTAGTTATTTGCATTACCTTTCTCACTTGTTTTTTGAAGGATAAAGTAGTGTCAAGGATAATGCCTAGATATTTAAAATGTGTCACTGTTTGAATGACCTCCCCAGACACATAGACCTTGGGTTCACAGTGTGATACAGTGTTGGTCTTGCTAAAAAACATACAGACTGTCTTCTTAACATTCAGATATAGCTGTGAATCAGTAAGCCATTGATTTACATGAACCATTGCATCATTTAATTTGGCGGCAGCTTCGGCCTTGGTTTTTGCATGGACATAAATGACAGTGTCATCAGCATACATTTGCACCTCACATCCAGTGCACACTGATGGCAAGTCATTTATATAAAGGCTGAATAGAATTGGGCCCAGGATAGATCCCTGGGGTACACCCAGTTCATTCCTCAGGGGTGGTGATGTCTTGCCACTTACCCTCACACACTGAACTCTGTCTGACAGATAGGAGCTCATCCAGTCTATTGCACTGGGTGAGAAATTAAAATAAGACATTTTGTGAATGAGTACTTGATGATTGACTGTATCAAAAGCTTTCTTAAGATCTAAGAAGATTGCTCCAACAATGCCTCCTTTGTCCATTTTTGATTTCATATTTTCCACAAGGTAACAATTTGCGGTCTCAGTGGAATGATTGGCTCGGAAGCCGAATTGCATGGGGTGTAGTGTGAAAGGACTACTGTTAAGATGTCCAGTCAATTGCTCAGCTACACATTTCTCAGAGATCTTAGACATGACAGGTAAAACACTAATGGGCCTATAGTTGTTTGCATCAGTTGTGTCCCCGGATTTGTGGACTGGCACAACAATGGCTAACTTCCAGTCTTTTGGGAATTTTCTCTCCCTAAAAGAGGTGTTAATTATTTTGGTAATTGTCCCTGTGAGGGTAGTAGCATGTTTCTTTAGAAACAGAGAATCCAGTCCAAAAGTGTCTTTTGATTTGGAATTGTTTAAAGAAGAAATTATAGAATTAACTTCAGAAGTCTCTGTCAGGGAGAAGACTGGCTGTGTATAATCAATAGGTGATGAATGTATTTGACCAATTTGGGGACTATTTATAGTCAGCCTCACAGAATTAATAAAATGGTTATTAAAAATAGCCGCTATTTCTGCTGGCCCCTTACATAAGGTTCCATTTTTACTGATCTCCAGCTGCTTTGCTATTTTATGCCCTTTCCCTGTAAGGTTCTGCAGACAGTCCCAGATTTGTTTATGATTTCCCTTAGATTCATGAATGAGATTAACAAAGAAGTTGGATTTAGCTGCCCTGATTTCCTTTGTAACTCTGTTTCGTAAGGACACAAATATATGTCTGTCAGTCACTAAATTTGACTTAAGAGAGTGCTTTAGAGCATTATCTCTCTCCTTCATTGATTTCCTGATGTCACTATTAATCCAGGGGAGGGTGTGTTTATTTTTGGCCTTAGATTCGCTTATCCTGAGGAATCGTTTTGATATATTTTGGATTGTTGACATAAGGGCATGTGTGTTGGTATCCACATCTGTACCTGATAACATTTGGCTCCAGTTAATGTGTTAATTGCAGCGTTATATGGAAAAGCTTTTGCATGTTTACTTGTTTGCGCACATGAATATAAATGGGGGTGTGTTAGGATACAACACTGTATGTATGTATGCGAGGGGACACACACCACGAGTAAAACGGAGCTAAAGCCCTGGTATGTTGTTGTTGACGACATGCATTTACTAATCTGAACCACTTTTTTTGTTGTGCTTTTTTTAACCTTGCACAGGCTACGTGGCCAACTTGATGGACCTCATCTTCGACCAAGTCTTTGTGGACCCTGCACCATTATGAGCAACCTGACAGGGAGGAGGTCATCGCCGGGTATGCTACACGGTTCAATTTGGCTGCTGTCTGAACCCAACATAGACATTTCACGGATCAGAGGACAACGCAGGCCAGAATCACCACTCTGATCCTGATTCAAATAACCGTTGATTTTGACAATAAAGTTCCGAGTTGATATCAAGTGTGTCGTGATTATTCATGTTTGGATGGGTAAAGAATATTCTGATTTCAAAAGCATAAGGTTGTGTGTGGACTTGTTGTCGTACACATGGGTGTGTTTTGCCATTGCTGTGTAGTATATAATAGTACATGTACAATGACAGAATGAAAGATTGCATAAAGCCATATACACCAGTATTTATTTCCATGAACAATATTAGCATTCGTTTTACAATTTCAGTCAAAACCAAATCCAGGATGGTCCATCACACAGGTTACAGAGTCCTCATGTTCCTGCATCCGTCTTTACACCTAGTGTGATAAACATATATTGAATGACATGTGAAAAATGTATTCTCTAAACAGACAACTTAGTGAAGCTAATGTTACGTGTGGTATCTCCATGCAGCACATGCTCCGGTTCAGAAGGCATCGTGGCGCAAGTTGCACATGTACCCCTTTAGAAAGAAGTCAATAACTGAGCTTTTAAAACACATGAAACACATAATGCTGACAACTGAGGTGTTGGAGTTATACTTTTTATCACCCTAAGTTATTGAACTTTCCAACGGTTGTTGCACGATGTTGGAAGAAAAGGACTGTAAACTATTAAACGCAATGAGGCCATTGTATATATGCTGAAAATATGAATGTCTCCCTTTATAAATATATATATGTATCGCTGTGTTTGCGTTACAAACTCTAAGTTACAAACTGTACACATTGCATTCTTGCTAATTAGCCAAAATATGAATGGAATAAGTAGCAAGCATCGTAACAGAGTAAAAATAAATAGGGACAACAGCTTGTCAACTAACCATTCAGAAACGTCCTGCTGCAACCGAGATGTTTGCACCTCCACCAAAACCTCCGCTGCTTCAGTTTCTGGATCAAATTGATAATATGCTTGAACACATGCATTGCTCTGAGATGACATGTGTATTCCACACTCGTAAACACAGCAAGCATGGTAACGTGACTCTCGCCGGCTCTTCTGCTGGGGGCGTGGTCAGCTGCTGCTCAGAATTTTCATAGGCAGGTTTGGAATAAAGCGAAAATGAGCGAAACGAGGCATGGCTAAAAAATGATCTGTTTGGTATTTTGAAAAATAAAATGTATAAATATACCTTATATAGGTATGGTCATACACTATATCATTTAAATATAGCATGATAGGTCACCTTTAATGTTTAATGTTGTAGGCAATCATTTAAGCTTTGTTAGTCCAAGGTTTAATATGTGCAATAAGTTCATTTCAATAAGTTCTGCATAAAACATTGAACCAGTCTTGCCTTCGACTAGTAACGATTTTTTTATTTTGGCCCACTGTGTATTTGAGTTTGACACCCCTGTGTACGGCCTTGGGTGTTGCTGCTATCTCTCTTAAGGAGGGGCAGCTTGGGTGCATTGTTGTAGCCAGTCTATGACCGAGCACAAGCCGCCATGAGGTAGTTCACTGTTCAGGGACGAAGGTTCCCTGGCGCATATTCTTTTCTATGGACGACAGCTCTAGTTAGCTTCTGGTGCTAGCGAGCTACGCTAACGAATATAAGAAGCTTTTTCAACAACCTCTTGTCAGACTAAGAGGCTCAGTGAACTAAAGGACTCTCTCAGTGGCCAGGTCTCAAACGTTTTGTTCACGATTACTGTAAACAACTTTTTCCGTGGCACACGTTTATATGATCATCATAGTTATAAAAAATAAGAGAATAAATGAAAAACGGGTATGAACTACTATATGACAGTAAATAATAGAGTTTAAAAGGAGTGATTTGTAAAATATCCATAAAGAAAAAGTAAATCTGTTTACAGTTCTGTTTCAAATGGGTGTTGAGAGATGTATCCATAGATCTCTTCATTTTGCTCTCGAAGTGCACCAGATTGATGCATTTAACTTAAATATTTAAAAATCTTCCCAGGGGAGCTTGCCCCTGGACCCCCCTAGAGGATGGGGTCCACTCCCCACTTATAAAAAAATAACACTTTACCCCTGCTTACACCTATATGCCGTGAGCTGATTATCGAGCCTTCATTGTAACAGTCGCGGGTACGTTGTATATTTGCGTGAGGAGTGTTGCAGTAGAAAATTCCACTGTAGCGACCGGTACACATTAATGGGAAACCCTAAATGTTTGTGCACCCTCTATGAAACGTCAAGCTACCCCAAAGCACCCCCAAAAATAAATCTCTGGCGCCGCCACTGAGCCTGCAACCGCGTTTTGAAGAAATCTGCAAAACAGGCTCATTGCAGCCACTCATGCTGTGATGAGACTTTTTGGCCAAATATCAGCATTTTCTTTCTTTTCATTTTTTTGCACAGATTGCAAAGTATTATAATTTATTGTTCTTGCAAAGGGATTGCACAATTATTTTTTTTTAAAGGAATGCTCACGTTCATATTGATGTATTTTAAATGTTAACTTGGTCCATTACGTGACGATTTGTGTTGGGGGGGGTGGGGGGGGACCCGACTTTTTTTTTTCTGACAGAAAGTTTGAGAACCACTGCTTTAGTCTCACTGATGAAGAATGTTGATTATTACACTCCGAACTAGTTAAGACCTCGAGCTGCAGAAAGAGTTCTTCAGAATTGACTTGGCAACCGCTGTCTCAACTCGTGACGCACCACCTGTCTTATTCTCCGGCCGTAGCTCCAAATAAACCACCAGTGTTTGCCATCAAAGCTCCAGCTCTCCTCGTGCCTCTCTGAGTCCTGTTTCCAATTGCTTCAGAAGTTTCCCCAACACGATGTGTACATTTCCACTTAGTGTGTCTGTGTTACATGCGAGAGGCTTTTGTTAAATTAAATTTGAATAAGTTACACATTTCAGATGATATTACGATTCCAAACAAATCTATTACATCAAATGTTCTGCCATTTAAAAACAAACAATGTAAATATCAATCTAGTCCTTTACATGACATTGAATTTTCAGTTTGTGCCGTTATAACTGCAGGACAGAATGAAACACTGACGAGAACTTCAACAGTTTGTGAAAGCTTTATTTGTCAGAACTGCACAGACCAACATTCACAAAGTATTAAAAGAAAATGTACTGTTCTTTCTTACTAAAAAAAAATATGTAATGACAATACGCAGTGAGTGTTTTATAGTATCAAATCAATAACCTTATTCAGACACGTCCTGATTCAACACGAATGAATGATCATTACACAAGAAATAAAACACAATGACGTTCACACAACAGGTCAGTGAACGCAACAACGTGTCAGAATCACAGTTTCACGGCAATGCTAGGAGCTCACGGTACACACAAAAAACGCGCATGAACATTTTCAGGGAGTAATGAATCCCTGCTAACGTCTGAACGCACAGGGGGGTGGATGGAATCAAACATGGCCGACGGAGAATCTGTGTTTTCTGTCGTTCTGGATTTCATCAAATTAGGAGAGGATTTCAAAAAAGGGCGGGAATTTCAGGTTTCCTGTGGAAGCACATCCAAACTAACAAAAAGAGCCAATGATTAAAGATAAAGACACGCCCTCTACAGGCCTGTGGAGAGAGTCTGTTTCATGCCCCCTCCCTCAGTGTTTGCTGTCAGCGGAGGCGGAGCGGGAACGTGAGCGAGATCTGGAACGAGAGCGGGACTGTTTGTTAGGAACCGGCGCCGGGGGGGGAGCGAGATCTTGGGGGCGGAGAACGGGATCTGGGGGGTGGAGTGCGAGATCTCGGGGCGGGAGAACGGGATCTGGGTGTAGGAGAACGGGATCTGGGAGGGGGAGAACGAGATCTCGGGGCAGGAGAACGGGATCTGGGAGGGGGAGAGCGAGATCTTGGGGCGGGAGAACGGGAATGGCGGGCGGGAGAGCGGGATCGGCGGGGGGCAGAACGAGAACGGGACCTGGAGCGGGACTTGGACCTGGAGGGGGATCTTCCGGAGGCTCGGCCCCCGCCCGACGCCTTCTTCTCCGGGGTTCGGCTCATGGAGCGAGAACGGGATCGGCTCCTGGAGCGATTGCGGCTCCTGGAGCGGGACTTGGAGCGAGAGTAGCTGCGGGAACGGGAACGGCTCTTACTGTGACTGCAGGGGGAGGAGAGAAAAGAACATTATAAATATAATTTATTTAACTTGCTTCCTTTAAAAGAAAAAAATACCCAATTTATTGGCTATTCCTCTCGTTTTCATATCTATGCAATGTGTTTAAAATAATTTTTTTATATTTTAGTTTCTAAATTGCAACTTAAAGGTCACCTATCATGCTATTTTTAGGCAATAGCATAGGTCTCAGATATATAAAAAAACATGTCTAGGAAGTGTTTTGTTCAAAATACCAAACAGATCACCCATTCTAGCCATGCTTCATATCCCTCTATTTCACTTCCCGTTTCAAAAGTGCTGATTTGGGGATAAAGCTTAATAAAAAAAAAGAATGTAAAAAAAGGAGGGGTCTGAGCTCATGCGGGACCCGGCAGCTACCGTCTAAACTAAATGCTGCCGTGATGAAACGCCATATCATGGATTATCAAGGATTCTGAAACAGTCTGGAGCTCAAAGGCTTTCTCTCTTGCCGGTTATACCACAAGGTGAGTTCCTTTTTACTTCCTGCTTCTTCACACACATGCTCTCCAGTACAGGTTAGCTCTGAGTGTTAGCCATGCTAATGTGAACACCGACCACATTACGTCTAAAACAGTCGGGCATTGTTTCTGATAGCAACGTTTCTGATTGGGCCGTGGGTCCACATTTCAGATATTAAGTCATATTGGACGCAAATCTGGATCAGCTCCGTTGTTCCCCGTTTTTAGAGATTTGGGTACGGAGGAAAAGAGAGAGGGTTTTATTTACTGACGCTGCGTGAGTTCCCTGACACACCGCTTTATGTATAAAAGTGCAGAATATTAATATACTCAAACAAAAAAAAGTTTGATTTCACAACATTTTAAGCACATCCCTAACATTTAAAAGATGTTACGAGATAAGTAACTTTCTAAACATTTAACCATCAGGCTGACCCCTAACCCTTCACTAAAAATGCTTAAAGAGAAACTGACCTCCTGCTGTCCTCAAAGATCTTGAGCTTGCGCCCGTTCAGGTCTGAGCCGTCCAGTTTGGAGATGGCGTTCTTCATGTCGCTGCGGGAGGCAAACTCCACCACTCTGAGGGGACACGGGAGAAACATTAGGAACAAACTCTAAGCGATATTTAATTTTTTTTAAATCCGAGGAGGAGAAACTCACCCTTCATTTTTGTTGGGCCTGTGAGCGTCCACAAAGGTTACTTCACCTGCTTTTCTCATCAGGTCTTTGAGGTCCTGTGTAAAGCATAAAGCACGATTAAACAGGCAGAATAAACACTTTAGAGAGTTAGAGATCCGTCTCTGCCCTGCAGGAGAAAGGAGCAGCAAACAGTGAAACTGAGTTTTCTAAAGCTCTGACGTACGTCTCATCCCAGTGGCGGTAACATAAAGAGAAAGCTTTGTGTCGCCTGGAACTGATTTTATTGGCTCCATCAAAGAAACAAAGTCAACTCCATAGAGCGACGCCTGACAGGTAACAGCAGCTTAATGTTTACATTTTTATCAAAACCCATGTATTTTTGCATTCATTATTGCGTCTGGGTATGTGAGATAAGCCTGTGTATTTATTGGAGGTCGTTAAAATAGTACTCTAGGTAAATCAAAGGGCTGTACTAAAGGTTTTTTGTGTTCGTTTGACGGTTGATGTAATCCCCACCCCGCAAAATAAATAAATGACTCTTGTTAGGCTATCCTACATATTATACATGTGAAAACTTCTGTAACCAAATCAATTCATCTTCCAGGAACTCTGCCTCCCACTTTGAAAACATCTGTTATTATCCTTACGTGTAACTGTGCAAAAATGACAGAAACAATAACTAGTTATGCAAAAAAGCAGCATAGTAATCAAAATCTGATTTTGAATGTCACGTTATAAACGAAACGTCAAACTCTTCAGTACAGCCCTGGTGAGAGGACCAGATATTGGTCATGTGACCTAAAGATTTGGCTCTGCAGTCCTAAAGTGTTCACATGTTTTGAGCATCTACTCCCCCCAGAACCACCCGACCCTGAACAAACCCAATCACATGAGTTTATGCTACTTACCGCTCCAAACCCAGGGAGATATTAGCATAGAGCCACTTGTCCAAATAGCAAATGGGAACCAATGCAGTGTTAAGCCTTTGAGAAACGACCTCGGCCTTGACCCAGCATCCGGCCTCCAAAAGCAAGGACCCACCAGACCAGAGAGCAAGTAGGAGGAGGGGTGTTTGCCCGACCCAACACCCCCCCAGCTCCATCAGCAACAGAAAAAGACCCAAACGAGAGTGTAGGGGGGGGGGGTGCCAGCCCACAGAACCTCCAGACTGTGGCTACGGACCTCCTAAGGCTACCGTATCCTGCGCTAGACCACCAGCCAAGACTTTAGACCGGCGGCAACTGCGTGTAAGGAGAGGCACCAAATGGACACTATTCAGAAAAACAACCAGGAGAGGGCGCTACACACTTCTCACGCCTCCGAGGAGGGTGTGCATTCACCTCTGAGATATAGATTTAAATAAGGAAACTAAAGAATGCCGCAGTGACACGTCCTAAAACTGGAAGTAAACTCTTTCCTGTTCCTTCGACAAAAAGCAAAGCAATTTCTCCATAGGATTTTGGAAAATAGCTGGAAATAAGGTCTGTGATTGACATTAAAGAGACAGATCACGTTTTGTTCAGCCGGATAATATCCACATGTCTACCCTACTTTTATAATCATAAATCTGTCGATTCGAAAATGGTAGACATGTGGATATTATCCGACTGAACAAAACGTGATATGTCTCTTCAATTTGTGTCAACCACAGACCTTATTTCGAGCTATTTTCCTAAATCCTATGGAGAAATGGCATTGCTTTTTGTTGAAGGAACCGGAAGAGGTAAAATGCTGACTTACTTCTGGGTTTTAGGACGCGTCGCTGTGGCACTCTATATATCAGAGAAGACTTTACAAAAAAACAAAACTGTTTTGGAATCCCTAGCTGTTAGCTTTTGTCTGGGAAAAATAGTAAGTAGGTGAAGTAAAAAATAAAAAGCCTGGGGGGGTTCTATAACTATCTATTGGGGTTCTTGCTTGCCTTTATTTTATCCGTCTAGGGAAGGGACGATATGAACATTTTATGAACTTAAAAATATTAAAGTAACTAAATTACAATCATAGTTTCTTAAAATGGCAATACAAGTTTACTGGACAAACCGTCCCCTTATATTTATTAAGAAATTATATATATATTTTTTAAAAAAAAGGGTAATAAATCCTAAATTCTTAAAATGATATCAAATCATACTAGGAAAATATTGCATCTTAAAGTATAATTTAAAAAAATCTAAATATGGGTAAGTGGCAATAACTAAAAATATTGCAGCTATAAAATAACTGAATACGATGATCAAAAAGGTTGCATGAACCAAGGTTATATATATAATTTTAAAAAGATTATAAAAGTGTTAGTCTGTTTTTTTTCATTATAATTTTTGCATTTTCAAATCTGCTTCGCCTCGTCACTTGGGAGGGTAAACGAAACTTTACATGTGATAAAATCCCATATCGCCCCATTCCTAAATCTGACTTCAGATAAATAGACCCGGCCCAATCAAATGAAAGCTGCTAAGTTTAATTAATAAAAAAACATTACATTACAGGTTGATACATATACAGTTTAATAAGGTCTGTAATCAGATACATGAGAAGGTTCCGTGCTCTCTTACCTGCCAGCTGATTCTGGAGGAGAGGTTCTCCACTATGAGCCTGTGGTCCGTCCGCACTGGAGGGCCATACCTGTCCAGTCTACACAAACCAACACAAAAGCCTTTAATACGATTACATAATAATAACACACCTTTCTTATTTTATCTTCACAGCACAAACACTTGATTATACCCATGAGTCAAATATATTTTATGTTAAAAGTTTCCCTGACACCTGAATTAACAGAACATTTCACTTTTCAATAAGTGAAACTCTTCCCTGGTTAATCAAGGTGTGAGGAAGCTATTTTTCAAGCTAACATACCTGGAACCACTGCTGCGAGATTGGCGGTAGCCGCCTCCTCCGCCTCCGCCCCCGCCACCTCCACCTCCTCCCCCTCCACCACCGTTACGGTCACTGCCACCGCCGAACCGACCCCCCATTCCTCCGGGACCCCCACCTCTTCCTCTCCGGGAGCGAGCGTGCTCGATAGTGACCCTGAACACAAGATTTATTTATTTTTAGGACAACATAATCGGATGAATAACAAACAATATATTTCCAATAGGTTTATGGGGTAGATGACTTCTTGAAGTGCTACCATTTGTCCAAGTACCAACCATTTAGTCTGTGTGAACATGTTCAAGTATGAAGCTTAAGTAAGTTTTACCTTTCACTGCACAACTCTTTGCCGTTCAACTCGTACACGGCATCATCTGCATCTCTGTGGTCATCAAACTCCTGAGAAGCGAAAACAAGTTATTTTTCACTCTGGGAAAACATGATCAGGACTCTTTGATCTGCAGCTTGTTGTTGGGCCACTCACCACAAAGCCAAATCCATTCTTCAGATTGATTTCCCGGATCCGTCCGTATCCTTTGAAGAACTTCTCCACGTCTCGCTCTCTGGCGTGCGGGCTCAAGCGGCCGATAAAGACGCGACATCCACTCATTGTCATCTGGGGAGATGGAAAAACAGAAGACCAGGTACATATTTAACCAGAATAGAGATGAGAATTATGTTGACATTATAATAGAGATCCAGAGTACAATCTTGAGCAGCAAAAAGGGAATTACTGATGCATTTGTGAACACTCTGGTTTTGGGAAACCTGTTTTATTTCATGCAAAGGATTTTCACATTAAGCCAGGTCTAAACTGAAAATTCAAGCGAAACTGAGAAAACCTTAACTAGATCAAAAGACAAATTATATGCAAACTCTGGTGAAACCAGTTTCACTAGTATTTACTTTAAACCGGCACTTTTACTGTCTTTTTAAAGGCCTCTGCGATCTCACAAACTGAAACTTACCTCCCCCAACATTTAAACTTAAGCCACTCAATTGTATTACCATTGTGGATTGTTTGGCTTTGTTAGTGAAGTTATGCAAATCTGCATATTTTAAATAGCATTTGTCTGTCAAATGTTTAAACTAGTAGCCTGTAAAACAAGTCTCTAGCAAAATAAAGTACAAGTTATAAATCACAAAAGCCATACAATAATTTCCATCTACAAGAACACCATTATGTTCACAGTAGTTGGACCAGCACGGAGTTACATGTTCATTTTAGAGGTAGTACTGTAATCTAGGCAAACAACAAAGGTTCTAAAATAATGTGTCTTCCCCGGTTGATAAATAGACTAAGTGGACAACATATAAACACATTTTCTCCATGAACCCTAAACTGGGCACCTTTCTTCCTAGATAAAACTAAATGCAGCATAATGAAAGTATTTGATGTCTATGAACTTAAAAGTTGAACACATCTGCCATGTAGACGTGTACAATGCACATTATCATTAACACAATTACCGTTGAATCTTCTCTTTCAAAACTCCTGACAACTGAGTGATGGTCGTTGTGATCTAAAAATGTAAAAAGTAATCACTGTAAATTAACAGATCACAATTTTATACAATTTGTTGGGGCATTGCGGTGGTTAAACAATACAAAAGAATACCATCAATATAATGAATAATACGCCTCAGCAAAACATAATGAAACGTTAGATACGTCAAATAACTAGTCGTTTCAATACATCTAATAGTAACTAATTAACAATATTCACGAACGGTTGAACCATCACTTGGGCCCAACTTTAGCTGCTAATGTATACATGTAGAAAACGTTACTAAAATGATCGTTTGCATTCCACCTTAAATAATGCTTCGTTGGAAATAACAAATGTACCGAGATGGAAACTATCAAATATTCTCCTAAATTAGCTGCATAGCATTGAGCTAAAACAAGCATTTTTTGCAATTCAAACTTAGCTTTTCGTTGCATGTTTGGGTAACACAACAGCACCTAAATAAATCATATCGCAGTCGAACAAAATTACCATTTAGATAAATATACACCTCGTCTATAATGTGGTCATGTACCGTAAGATAAATCAAATGAGCAATGTCTTATTAACGATAGGTTGAATCATCACTTGGGCCCAACTTTTTGCTGCTAATTTAGTCCTTAACTACTAAAAATACACGTTGAAACCGTTACTAAATTATACTTTAAAATGCTCAACTACACCTTGAATAACGCGTCTTTGGAAATAAGAAATGTGTAGAGCTGAAATATATTACCCAATGTAGTCCTAAATTAACTGTTTAGCATTGCTTTAAAACAGGCCATGTTTACACAGGCTAATAAAAGATGCTAGCTGTTAGCTCGCCTCGAGGTGGACTTCGCTTAGCTTCATGCTAGTTAGCCATCGACCGTTAGGTTACAAAAGACACATATCCCCACTGTTGGTTAATTGTAAGAAACATATAATTATTTAACAGCATTTCAATGTGATTCTTACCCAGAATTGGTCTCTGGTTGTCGCTGTTTTAGATGCTTTCGTTCCTGCAGCTTCAACTTTAACTGATTCGTTTCCAGTGTGCGAGCGACTTTATCAAAATGGCGAGAGATACTAGAGTCGAAAGAGGAGAGAACCGGAAGTGACGTGTTCAGGTTGTCAGGGTTGAGTTTTTCTTTTTTGTAGGTTGAACTGTATTTATTTTTTGTGAAAAAGTAAACGTTTTGTAATCAAAATAAGTATTAGCATCAAAATATACTTAACGTATCAAAAGTTAAAGTGGTCATTGTGCATTTTGGTCAATTTCAGAATAATATATATGATATGTTTTATAATGATTGATCATGAAAGTGTTCTCAAAGCTGGTAAAGATGCAGCTAGTTTGGATGACTTTGTATAGCTACTGCATGTAGCTTGTGAATTTACTCCAGGTGGAACTAAAGTCTGATTTAACACTTGATTATATTTCACATCATTCATCCAGATCTGTAAAGTAACTAAAGGTGTTAAATACGTGGAGCAAAAGTACACCATCTACCTCTGAGTTGTAGTGGAGTAGAAGTACAACGTAGGCTAGCATAACATGGAAATACTCAAGTAAAGAACAAGTATCTAAAAGTTGTACTTAAGTACAGTACTTGAGTAAATCTATTTAGTAACTTTACTCCACTGAAGTTTACCACTTTTGTGTTGTTCTAATCAACATTACAGGTTGTTTTCACTCATTACATAGGAATGAACCGCAGCATTTTTGTTAAATGTGAAAAAATAAGCGAAAAAGTTCCCAAGATTTTGAGAAAAGCCAGAATTCCGAGATCATAGTCAAAAAATATTCCAAAGGGAAAAAATGATCAGAAGATATATTTATTTTGTTCAGAATTCTGATATTAACGTCAGAACTCAACATTTGTGTAACTGTGCTGTTAACATCCCAATGTCCCTATGCACTGTTGTCTCCATGATACCTTCCATCAGATTAAGGTAGTGCTTTAATTTTGAAAAACCTCCAAGAGTTTCGCCCCGACCCTCGCTCCAATGAGTGTTTGGCCATTTAGTATTAAAGGTAAAAAGCGAAAAAGCTATTTGAAACGATAATATCAAACAATATATATAAATCATAGACATTTATCATAAATCTTGTTTAATTATATTATGTCACTGTAACTTTATTTTCGAGTTTAAATTCACGCCTAGCTGCTAAATGTTCTCAGACAGACAAGGGTGTCGACTTGACCAGGCAATTATCATATGGATCATCTTAGGTTTGTAATTAGCATGCAAGGCGAAACTTGCATATATGTAAGTTTCGCCTGTCTGGCCAACATTTCAATGGCCTGTAATGTACATTCCCTGCTGAGACCCCCCTTTTGTCTTTTTCCTGTATTAAGTGCTTGTTTTTCTGTTGTTTCTGTAACTGGGTCAGATTTTGGTGCTATCTACTAGAGCTGGAAATATGATTGATTCTGTTAAATGCTATAACTCTTTATTAAACAACACAACACAACTTCGGTTTAAGCTTGTATATTTGTTCTTTCCTTACCAGAAGTCGGTGATTAAGTGTGGCATTTCCACCACAATATACACTGAACAAAAATATAAACGCAACACTTTTGTTTTTGCTCCCATTTTTCATGAGATGAACTCAAAGATCTAAAACATTTTCTATATACACAAAATAACCATTTCTCTCAAATATTGTTCACAAATCTGAAAGAATCTGTGATAGTGAGCACTTCTCCAGGCAGTATCTGGTGTGAGGGGTAGGGGTAGGGTTAGGGTTAGGGTAATGTTGTGAATCGAGTGGCCCATGGTGGTGGTGGGGTTATGGTATGGGCAGGCGTATGTTATGGACGACCAACACAGGCCACTCGATTCACAACATTACCCTAACCCTAACCCTACCCCTCACACCAGATACTGCCTGGTTTTCGGACCCCCCCAGACCCCCCCAATAAAGCAAAACTGCACGTTTCAGAGTGGCCTTTTATTGTGGCCAGCCTAAGGCACACCTGTGCAATAATCATGCTGTCTAATCAGCATCTTGATATGCCACACCTGTGAGGTGGGATGGATTATCTCGGCAAAGGAGAAGTGCTCACTATCACAGATTTTTTCAGATTTGTGAACAATATTTGAGAGAAATGGTTATTTTGTGTATATAGAAAATGTTTTAGATCTTTGAGTTCATCTCATGAAAAATGGGAGCAAAAACAAAAGTGTTGCGTTTATATTTTTGTTCAGTGTATATATATGCATTTAGTATTAAAGGTCCCATGTCATGGCCATTTCTACTGATCATAATTCCATTGTTGAGGTCTACTAGAATAGATTTAAATTGTGCAATTTTCCAAAATTACATTGGTTTCTCATAAAGCATCTCTGTATAGTCTGTGTATTCACTCTGTCCTAAACGGCTTGTTGGAGCTCTTGCCCCCCCGAGAAATCGGCAGAGCTGCAGCTGAGAAAAGTTTGAGTGTGTGTGGAAGTCCGCGGATTGGTCAATTTGGACCAATCCACAGACTTAACGTAACGGCTCCGCGGACTTAACGTAGCGGACTTAACGTAACGGCTCCATGGGTTGGTCCATTTTGACCAATCCACGGAGGGGTCGTCGTTACGTCACTTGGTTCCCGGAAGAAAAAAATTGAAAAAGAGAAATGTACAAACGAGGCGTTCTGGGGCAGCACAGACAGGTCTTTTACGCTTGGTGCAATGTAAGACGACATCAAAGTATAAATAAATATAGCTTATTTAAAATCATGAGCTGCTTCACTGAGCGTTTGCATTTCAGAATAAAGACATGAATACAAAATGACATTGTAATCACTACCAGGGGGGATAATAATCATTCATGTGTTTTTTACCTGCATGTCTGATACAAAAACAATTATTACAATTAATGATATGACATCATATTTTCCCGTAACGAGGATCTGAACTCATCAAAGTGATATTTAAAAGTCTGTTGAATCTAATTAAAATGTTTAAATACGTAATAAAATATGATTTTAAAGGAATGAGTTTGACATTTTTTTCAAAGGTTGATTTAAGACATGTTTTATTACCAGTAAAAGCCTTTAGGCCGCAGGACCCGGTCACATGAAATATAGATTGATCAATTGAACAACAGGTAAAAAGAAAAATAAATACTTTTGGGTTATGGGAACTGTGATTTAAAGGACAATACTAATAAAGTCTCAGGTGTCAGTGTTATTGTTGGAAAAGGTGAACAGCAGTATCAGAGGAACATTTCCCGGGTGTAAATTGACATTTCCATATCCTGAAAGTTAACGCACCGTTATCATATAAAGACCATTTGTATATAAAAGCGTAGACAAAAGTTGTACTGCGTCACAAAGTCAATTATAGTCCTTGTAGCAGCTTCTCTTTGTGTCTGATGTTCTGAACAGTTCCCCTGATTGGTGATGACTGTCCCTGTTTGTTGGTTTAAAAACAGAAATACTTGAATCTGTAATCAGAAATGTGGCGACCAGCATTGCCAGTTGTACAATAACTCTCATATTTCTATGTGTTGGGGAATAATTTTCCCTGCATGTCCTCCTTCGCCCTCTGACGCAGCTGACCAGCCTTGAGAAGGCGCTATCTCCCGTAAGGAGGGGCTGCCCTAGCAAGTTGTTGCCAGTTTGTGACCGGGCAACTCTCCGTCAGAGATAGTTATTGTTGTGGGACACCTGGAACACTTCCTTCTCGGGGTGGAGATAACCCCGAGCCATAAACAACAACAAAAGTATCCTCAGCTGTTTAGTCTCTCTATTGAAGAATGTTGATTATTACACTCTCTAGTTAAAACCTGGAGCTACAGGAGGCTCTTCAGAACTGATTGTGGCATCTGAACTGTGTGGTCAGATCGTGGCCCGTGACATGTCTTGTGAATTCTCCGGCCGAAGCTCCAAATAAACCGTCAGTGTTTGCCATCAGAGCTCCAGCTCTCCAGTGTCTCTGAGTCCTGACTCCCATTGCTTCAGAGAGTTCCCCCCCCACACCATGTTTTATGTACTTTTTTCAATAATCTTGCCTTTTGTACATTTTGCTTTAAATTAGAACTCTGCAACGTTGCATTTCTTAAAGTTATACAATCACGGCCATTTGTTCTCGTGGTTAACAATCATTTTCTTAAAAATACAATAACTTATCATCTTATCGGAAAGTACGGTAAGGACCTTGATAATCTTTTACGTTTCGAATTATAGAATATAACATATTACATTTAAAATTCTTGGCCCCCACTTGTGTAAGTATGGGGGGGGATCATGGTAATTTTTACGTTTTCGACTTATTGTCCAATATATACGGATATATCGTCAATAATCTTTATATCATCGAACTGTATAGCTCAATCATTTTCTGTTATCAACTAATAGTACAATTTACGGATACCACCGCAACCCTTTTTACGTTTGGGATTCATCATATAATAATCTTGCTTTCTGTACAATCAATAATGCCAAGAAGTGCCATCACGTACGATCAATTTGTGACATTCACGGTTAAAGTCAGGACCAGCTTGATAAAATAATGTAATTTCTACGTCTGTCTTTACGCATCTTTTCTCACGGGACTCATTTCGAGCCAATCATTGGTCAAAAGTGTTTTTTGTCAAATGTACACATATTGGTCCTCGTGGTTATGATTTGCGTTAGATCAGATCCCCATTTCTAAGCCTCCAGGACGATAGTCTAACATTCCCTCTCTGGCAACGCTGGTTACTTGTACGCTCTTGTGAAATTCCTTCAACATGCAACATCAGCTAGTGACTTATCTGACCGGCCGATCAAGGGACCCCAAGTAAATAGTAAACCGCTAGTAAACCCCCCCCGGGTTGGGTGCTAGTGACTTATCCGACCGGCCCACCTCGGTTTCGCTGGTAAATACCAAGAGTAAATTGGCAACGGGGGGGGTAAGCTAGTGGATTATCCGACCGGCCCACATCGTCCGACCGGCCCACTTCAGTACCAGCCCATCGGGATTCGTCCCAAACATCCCGATGGCCAGTCCGCCACTTTTACGTTTTTCGAATTATAGGGTATAACGTTAACGCTGTGATTTCCACACTGAAAGAGATATCAGCTGAAGGCCACAGAGAGGTTATCAAGGACTTATTGGAGTTATGCAGATTCGGAGGTCTAGTCGTTCTACAAAAGCAGCTCTGAAGGCTTACGGGAGCAAGGCTGACAGAGGTTTAACAGTTTGTGGAAAAAGAGCCGAAAAGTTACAAAGTTCAGATCTACAAGAGTCCGAGGAAGAGTTTGCCATCCTGTCGTACAGAGGTCTTAAACCCCAGTGTTATGAGTCTTTCCTTTGAGGACCATCGGTCTGAGGTCAGCTGGTTGTTCGATCCCACTAAATCCCCTCTGAGCGTCTGAGGGTGTTTCAGACCCTGGTGTGGCGGCAGCTGTAGTTGTCGGTGGGGGACGAAGGGTCCTCGTCGCTGGACTCGCGGTGCTCCTCTCTGTGGAGGCTGATGTGGGTCTGCAGGGCGGCAGGGGTCAGCCACTCCTTGGGGAGGCAGCTCTGCAGGAAGGGGATGCAGGAGGAGAAGTAGGCGAGGCGGTTCACCCAGCGCGGGGTCTCACGCCCACACAGCAGCTGAGGAACAGAGAATATGGGGATGGGAAACAAGATGTCTCTATTTTATACAGATTTGAGAGACATGTGAAAACTAGAATTTCACAAGTAAACAACTACTTTTTTCTAGGTTACGCACAATAATAACGTTATTGAGTTATTGCACGATGTATATGACATTTCAATTATTGACTAATCTTTCGAGATATGGACATGACACCCCAATTTTTACGATATTGAATAAACGTACAACATATAAACATGGCCTGAATAATAAGCAGAAATGAAGTATTATGATAATTGATATATTAATCATAATTGTAAAATGCTTTATATTGTGTTATAAATCAATATGAATATTTATGAGTGCTTTTAAGCAGATTATGTGTTTGTTTGTACATAACTAAAACTTTGAGTCAATGATTTTAATTCTGTGTTTTTATGCGAATAACCTGTTTAGATGACACTAACAACATAAACAAATTACATTTAAACTTCACTCTAACTTCAGGAGGGTTTTAATGATTTGTTGGGACAGAGGTAAAGTTAGAGTGGAGCCTGATTATAATTCTGTAGATTTGCGCTTTAGACTGAAAAGTCTTCTGTGTAATTGACTTACTCTGCCCTGTTCTGTATGTTATAGTTCCCTATCACTGTGTGCATGTCGAATCAGAAGCGTATGTGTTCTCTGACCTCGGACAGCGAGGAGGAGAAGTGGTTGCAGTTTTTGTGCATCAGGTGGTACGCGTTGCCTTTGAACTCTCTGCCCATCTCTTCCATGACCTTATTCATGTCGTCCTCCGCGAAGTCCGTGGTGCCCAGAACTATGGCCTCCCTGTGGAAGAGCACATTCACCAGCATTAAATACCTCTCAGAGCACTGTGTGTTAATGTGAGTACTGTGTGATACTGTGTGTGGACTGTGTGATACTGTGTGTTAGTACTGTGTGTTAGTACTGTGTGATACTGTGTGAGTACTGTGTGATACTGTGTGATACTGTGTGTTAGTACTGTGTGCTAAAATGAAGTATTCCTCACTTGAAGTTGAATGTCTCCCCCAGCTCTGCGGTGTTCCCAGGAGTGATCTCAAAGATCCCGCTGAAAGGGTACGGATGGCCCCCGTATGCAAACTCTGAAACAAAGATGAGTAATGAGTAACTAAGTACTTTTACTCAAGTACTGCACTTGAGTACTCATTGAGGTAGTTGACTCGAATGTGGAGAATTGTTGTTTTTCTGCTACTTTATACCTATACATCACTACATTTAGTAAGAGGGGAGAATATTCAAGTTTTACTGCACTACATTATGTCTTCTTCCTAGATTAAAGATCATTAAAACAAAATAGATTCAACTACTAGACTCGACTACTGCAATGGTGTCTTCACAGGTCTCACTAAAAAGTCTATTCGGAAGCTGCAGCTAATTCAGAACGCTGCTGCTCGAGTCCTCACTAACACTAAGAAAGTGGATCACATCACTCCTGTTCTGAAGTCTTTACACTGGCTTCCTGTGTGTCAAAGAATAGATTTCAAAATACTGCTGCTGGTTTATAAAGCACTGAATGGTTTAGGCCCAAAATACATTTCTGATCTACTACTAAATTATGAACCATCCAGATCTCTCAGGTCTTCAGAGACTGGTCAGCTTTCTGTCCCTAGAGTCAGAACTAAACATGGAGAAGCAGCGTTCAGTTATTATGCTCCATCTGGAACAAACTCCCAGAAACCTGCAGGTCCGCTGCAACTCTGACTACTTTGAAATCCAGGCTGAAGACTTTTCTTTTTGTCGCTGCTTTTAATTGAACTATTCACATCTTAGACTGCACTGTAACTTTTATCCATGTATTTTTTCTTTTAATGTTTATTTTATTAGCTTTTCTTTTTAATGACTGATTTTAAATGTCATTTTCTTAATGTCTTTCATTTTTTTTTGTAAAGCACTTTGAATTGCCTTGTGTTGAAAAGTGCTATATAAATAAACTTGCCTTGCCTCGTAAATGATGATGTATTATTGTAGATGTACATACTCAACCATATGTAGAGGAATTAAAATTAGGCCTCCATCTTGTTTTATCAGTCTTATACCCAAAGATTAAACAGAGAAAACTGCACTTTAATACAGTTTTGCAAAGAAATACTTTAAACATTAGCACATTATCAAAATCGTTTGCAATCATTCTACTGTCAATCAACTTATTGATTAGTTGTAATTGCAAGTTAAAATTCTTAATTCTTAATCTCAGGTCACAAAAAAACCATAAACAATAAACCTGCAGCAACACTGGGTGGAAAATCTTAAATACACCGTTTGACTTTTGATACTTAAAGAACATTTTGATGTCAACACTTTGGTACTTGAGTATACATAGTATACATACACTGTGGTATTTATTTATACTTGTACTGATGAACTCTCCAAATGGAGGAGCTAATCACACAGCATCAGTTAATCACACAACACTGTGCTTAAATCATTAGTCTGGTTAATTACAGACTGCACTGTATTTACTTACAGCGGTATAATAAACACGGTGTAGTGAATAAGGTGTTTCACAGAGGTCATATTCCTGGTTGCAAGGGTGTAAGTCCCTACGATGTAGTCACACACACACACACACACACACACACACACACACACACACACACACACACACACACACACACACACACACACACACACACACACACACACACACACACAGTGACTCTGCTGCGGTGACTCAACCCAGAGAAACGGGGTCACGGTATTATAAACCCCATATTTAGTTTTTAAACCCACACTTTACTTATCTGTGTCTGAGAACACAGCCTCACTCCCAGACGTGATGCACACACACATACGTACACACACACACACACACACACACCCGCTCACAACCAATTAAAAAGGTCTTACCTCTGCCATAAATCTCGATGCCGGAGTGGAAGACTCCAATGCCCAGATTGGAAGTGTACTCGTTTATCCAGTACTGCAAAAAGAGAGAGATATCAATATACTGTATATCTTTTTTATTGATACCATTACCAACAGAACTGATGTGTGTGTGTGTGTGTGTGTGTGTGTGTGTGTGTGTGTGTGTGTGTGTGTGTGTGTGTGTGTTTAGACAGCTGGATGAACACATGAAAAGATCCCTGCCACACCCTGAGGAGGAAACACGTCCAGCTGTCCATCATTAATAATAAAACATGTTTCTGAGCTCAGGCTGATCAAATCAAAGCTGATCCACCTCTCACTTTGTGTCCACAGAGAAATGCTTTCTACTGTTATTAGCCCTCTAGCTTGTAACGCTTTCACACCAGGAACACTGATGAGAATTTTATAACCAGGTGTCACGAGACAGAGAAGCATCAACCAGGAGAGACATACAACCAACACAAAGACACAGAAAGGACAACAAAGAGACACACAATGACCAAAAAGGACTTATTTGACCAGAGAAACATTTTAGCGGTGAAAAGCTAACATGACTTTCTCCTTGGTGAAAAATAAGTCCTGGTATCACACTTGTGGGTGCTACTATGAATAACTTAAAATGTCCATCAATCTGACGTAGTTCTCTCCTCAACCAAAGAAATGATTTGTCAATTACAGATGATTGAAGAGGGGAAATTGACATACACTCATACGATTATGTAAACTAATGGTTTAGCTTATTTAGAGGAACCCTGTTCTAGTCCTTCTCATGTTCCATATCAGTATGTAGTGTCTCTACTTGAAAGAGTCCTCTCCTGCTGATGTTCAGGTGTATATCAGTATGTAGTGTCTCTACTTGAAAGAGTCCTCTCCTGCTGATGTTCAGGTGTATATCAGTATGTAGTGTCTCTACTTTAAAGAGTCCTCTCCTGCTGATGTTCAGGTGTATATCAGTATGTAGTGTCTCTACTTGAAAGAGTCCTCTCCTGCTGATGTTCAGGTGTATATCAGTATGTAGTGTCTCTACTTTAAAGAGTCCTCTCCTGCTGATGTTCAGGTGTATATCAGTATGTAGTGTCTCTACTTTAAAGAGTTCTCTCCTGCTGATGTTCAGGTGTATATCAGTATGTAGTGTCTCTACTTTAAAGAGTCCTCTCCTGCTGATGTTCAGGTGTATATCAGTATGTAGTGTCTCTACTTGAAAGAGTCCTCTCCTGCTGATGTTCAGGTGTATATCAGTATGTAGTGTCTCTACTTTAAAGAGTCCTCTCCTGCTGATGTTCAGGTGTATATCAGTATGTAGTGTCTCTACTTTAAAGAGTCCTCTCCTGCTGATGTTCAGGTGTATATCAGTATGTAGTGTCTCTACTTTAAAGAGTCCTCTCCTGCTGATGTTCAGGTGTATATCAGTATGTAGTGTCTCTACTTTAAAGAGTCCTCTCCTGCTGATGTTCAGGTGTATATCAGTATGTAGTGTCTCTACTTTAAAGAGTCCTCTCCTGCTGATGTTCAGGTGTATATCAGTATGTAGTGTCTCTACTTTAAAGAGTCCTCTCCTGCTGATGTTCAGGTGTATATCAGTATGTAGTGTCTCTACTTTAAAGAGTCCTCTCCTGCTGATGTTCAGGTGTATATCAGTATGTAGTGTCTCTACTTTAAAGAGTCCTCTCCTGCTGATGTTCAGGTGTATATCAGTATGTAGTGTCTCTACTTTAAAGATTCCTCTCCTGCTGATGTTCAGGTGTATATCAGTATGTAGTGTCTCTACTTTAAAGAGTCCTCTCCTGCTGATGTTCAGGTGTATATCAGTATGTAGTGTCTCTACTTTAAAGAGTCCTCTCCTGCTGATGTTCAGGTGTATATCAGTATGTAGTGTCTCTACTTTAAAGAGTCCTCTCCTGCTGATGTTCAGGTGTATATCAGTATGTAGTGTCTCTACTTTAAAGAGTCCTCTCCTGCTGATGTCCAGGTGTATATCAGTATGTAGTGTCTCTACTTTAAAGAGTCCTCTCCTGCTGATGTTCAGGTGTATATCAGTATGTAGTGTCTCTACTGGGACATGTCTCCATGCTTTAATGTTCAAAAAGCTCTTCATTGTTCTCATACTGCCTGTGCTGCAGCACCTCTTGTCACCCTCTGTCTGAAACCAGAGCCCAGTCTGCTCTGATTGGTAAGCTGGCCGGCTCTGTTGTGATTGGTCAACCGCTTAGAGATGTCCCGCCCCTTAGCCTATCATGTACAGTGTGTTGGAGCACTGTGATTCGGTCCACATAGTGATGTCACCATGTTACTGAAGTAAACAAAGGAGTCCAATGGAGGCGTTTCAGGCAGGGGGGGTTGGGGTTTTATGGGAGAGAAAATTATTTCAGCAGCCTATCGTTTGTAGCTGTAAACACTCCTGTGATGTGCATGCTGACACTGCTGCAGCGAGCCATGCAGTCAAATTGATTTCATACTGAAGACGATCGATACCCTCCGCCCCCCCACTCACTGATTCACTCTCCGGCGGATGTTACGGCTTCTCTGTGTTTATTTCTCGGTAGAAGAAGTATTTAAGGCTGACTGATCACTTCCTCTCTCAGCAGAGACATGGCGGAGATACATATGATGTTAGAGCCGCTGCCACTCAGGGCCAGTGATGGGAGAAGTTACTTTACTGCAGTAAAAGCACTGGAGAAAAAACTCCACTTTAAAACCTTATTACTGCTGACAAAGTCACTGCAAACATGTGGCAACGTGCTTTATATTGTGGCAGCTGTAGTAAAGATACTCTGTGTTTCTGCAGCCACAGGTTGCGTAATCTTATTTATTTACACTGAGGCTGTTCAGGGAGAGAGAGCAGGCAGTGGGCACAGGTCTGAATGAGCAGCTTTGTCCGTGGTGTGTGTTTATGTGCACATTTGTGTTATTGTATGTGTGTGCATCATGAGAGCAGTAGGCACAGTGACAGAGGGAAGCTCTTGTTTCAGAGGCATTCAGTTAGCCAGGCTTTTATCCAATCACTGAAGATGGATGAGACTGTGCTGTGCTCACCAAACTCATATTCAAATATCAGTCAATTTAAGGCGAGATACTACAGGGAACACTCAGTTGTCAACGCACTGGTCTCCTTGTGATATAGTTGAAAACATCCACATTCAGGAATTTTTTTTATTAGCTTTGAATGTTTGTTTCTGCAGATGTTCTCATAAATTCACCTAAAGTTAGCATTACATAATTTGCACATTTACTCATAACATTTCAGATACTTCAATAGCACTTACACACACACCAAACTCTCCAGTTTCTTGCTCTCTATATTTTGAAGCTTTTTACAGAGTGTGATGCTCACACATCATTCACACACTCATTTATACACCATTTATTACTAAAAACATGATTTTTTGTATGTCTTTTGACAGTATGTATGGACAGGTATTAACATGAAACTTCCCCAGTTTAGAACTTACATTAAGATCATTATTTGTTGTATTACTTGTTTTCTGAAATGCTTTATTTAGAAATGCAAGAGGCATTATCTAATGCTAACTTTGGGTGGATTTGGATCTGCAGACACAAACAGACAAAGTTTGTAAAATAAACTCCTGAATGTGGACTTTGGATGCTTTCTTTTCACTAGTCTGAATGAAGACATTATATTGAAGCATAATAGCCAGCACAGACATCTCAGAATTGGGCAGGGCATTAACATGTTTTTTCCTGCAGTGTCTCTCATGAAAGTGCACTTATGAAACAAACAGGTGCCTGCTATTTCTGGTGGTGCATTCACTTCCTCTGCTGGTGTCAGGTTACAAAGAGCCAGAAACAGTAAATAAAACTGAATAAAAAAGTGATTTCTTACCATATTATACACGTTGAGGATGACAGGTTCATTGGCCATGGTTTAAACCTGAACTGGAAGAGTCCACCCCCCCTCCTCCTCCACGTTTTCTGGTTGTCAGGACTTCCAGGGATGGAGGCTGATCATTCCCCCGCAGGGTGGCTGGACAAAGCGAATAAAGCAAGGAAAATGTCCCCAAAACTACATCCAATTCTGGTTAAAGGTGTATTCACGAAATAAAAGCCACCACAGCAAGTCAAAATGTCATTAAAGACGCGTTACAGGTGATTAAATTATCCACGATAAGGGCCTACAGGAGCGGGGATCACGGTCATCCCGGGCGGGAAAAGGCGACAGCTGGGGCGGGGAGATATCGACGATGGAGGCGGAGTGCGGGTCATTTTCTCCTGGAGGACGGTGGGAGAGAACCGGGTTAATTACAGCAGCATTCCCGGCAGATGAGGGTTCAGCATCCAGCCTCCTCTCCTCGGCATGACTCCTCCAACACGGATCCGTTACTAACCGTTATTCTAAATAGCCGTTTTTATTAAATGAAGTTTAAGCCGAGATCCATCCGTGCTGCGCCGCTGTTCTCCAGCTCTGCCCCCCCTCCCTCTCTCCTGGTGGGGATTACATCATCTGCCTCCGAGGCAACATCCTCCGACAGCTGATGGAGACGGGATGCTACTGGTGGGTGAACAGGACGGACAGGACCACATTTGATCACTTAAACACAATTTCTGTCAACCAGACACAAAATGCCTGATGTAACCCCAGTAGTGTGGTTCTGAGGCACGAGCACCTACCGTTAAAACCGTTAGAATTCTAAAATCACTTTGTTCTAA
Source organism: Harpagifer antarcticus (assembly GCA_902827135.1). Taxonomy (NCBI): domain Eukaryota; kingdom Metazoa; phylum Chordata; class Actinopteri; order Perciformes; family Harpagiferidae; genus Harpagifer; species Harpagifer antarcticus. The sequence goes on along the minus strand of CADEHL010001284.1, from coordinate 195,330 downwards.
CCGTTATAACGTGTATACAGTTTAGGTTTACAACATTAATTTACGTTATCCCTCCAATATATTATACTAATAAAAGCAGTATTACTAATATGGTAAAATATAATTATACTCAGAAAGGAGTTTTTGTCGCAACAACGTCCACTTTTATTTTGAAGGTAAACTGACAACTGGTATTATGCTACCGTTAGCTAACTTTATGCATTTAGCTGTCTCTAAATCTACCATTAGTCCAACAAAACTATTGATCTAAATCCAATTTTCGTCATGTATTTAGTTAACATTCTGCCTTATTATTAACATTATGAGAAAACATGCTTGTCTCATAATTTATTTGGTACATTATGTGTGTATTAATTGAAAAAAACACCAAATGAGCCTGGAATAGATGAATTCAACATGAATTTTATTACAGTAGGTTCCTTAAATGTTAATCACAATATTTTGCATAATTTATTCATTAGTGCTTCTGATCTGTGTTTTTTTTCTGGTATAATGCACATATTCACAACCCCACTCGGCAGAGCGACATGACATCTATTTACAAAGAGGAGCCACGTACAGTCAGACACAAACACGTGATGTTTGCACTGCAAACTATAAATGTGGACCATTCACTCATTCATCTTGTCTATGGAAGTTACTGCAGGAGCTCCATGATTGTGGCTAGTGCAAAAAAACATTTTTGACAGCAACTAATCTTTTAAAAAAAACTCTCCTTTACATTGAACTGGCTCAAACTGCACTTAGTGTCAAGTTGTCAATCCTTCACAAGAATGTTCCTGCATTACAACAAGCGCTTTATAATATATACTTAAGGAATGATTTGTTTCTCATATAAAGATTTGATGGTTCACCCTGAGTGACCGCGTGACACTGTATAATAATGAACTAAAGGTGAAATACCTGGTGATACGTTGCTTTATTAAAGGATACATCTGGTGATAATCTATATTTTTCTCACTGAATACCAAGAATAAAGTGATTTTACTAGGAAATAAGGCCTGATATATGTTATGCCTCTGTGCCATAGAGCATTTTCTGTTTTTAGGACTCAACCCTGCACCATTATGGGTGTTGATTTTCATTTGTATCATGATAATTGGAATGGGTAGAAAGCACTGAAGTCCATTTCAATTCATCGCATTAGCTGCAGGCTTTTTTTCTTTAACTCCTCCCATGATTCTGTGCAACAGTGCAAGATGAAAACCATACCTATTTGAACCCAAACAAACTGAACGTAAAGCGTTTTCCACTTAGATGTTTGTTTTTCAGTTTGTAAATGGACCCTAAAGAGGATTTATATTTCTCTGCATAAACTTTGTCTGTGTACGGCGGCCGTGTGTTTCTGCCTGAGCTCAGCAGCAGGAATGCTTTTCCTTCCTCTGCAGCTTACAATCACTATTTAGAGTTACGTTCCTTTACATAGGGAAGGGTGTGAAGAAGCTACCATCCCTTTATAGAGAAAGTGCAACAGCTGCTAATCAACACAAAAAATTCTATGGTTTGTTCCCTCGTTCTTTTCTTTGGCGTTTTTTTCATCTTTAAAAAAATGATTTATTATACAGGCTGTGTTAAAAGGGCCTCCTTTGTTGCCGCATGTAAATGAAAGCACAGAGGGCTGCCGCTCCGGCTAAAACAACCAGGATCCCCAGAGCCGAGAGCGGAGCGTTGGGATCGGGCCCGGAGCCCAGCGGTCCGTTTGAGTGAGGAGGCTGCAGGAAACACAGATATAAAAACAAGAGTATTAAAACTGCACCACACCGAAGGATTTCTGCACCTGTTATACTACCTGTTTAAAACATGTGGAAAATACATAAAACACCCACCAACTTAAGGATATAGAGGGAATCCCCTTTGAAAAATAAGATCTGTTTTGGTTTATTCATTTTTCCAAGTATAAATCACATACATTTGAGTGTTTTTAAATGCCCTCTTAATGTCTTTCATTTGTGTAAAGCACTTTGAATTGCCTTGTGTTGAAAGGTGCTATATAATATATGCCTTGCCTAAATATCCCATCCTTGAGAGAGTGTGAAGTAGGAGATGCAGGGGTTGGGTTGGATTAGATTGTGTAAAATATCATGGTTTTTAAATTAATATTTAGTTTGTATGTCGTTATAAATGTCACTTTCTGGCAATTACAATTAACGCATTAGTAGTATTAACGTCACCTGAAACAACAGTAACTATACACACCATTTCCTTTCTTTGCTCTGCTAATATTTATATATTTGATCAAGGTGTGACAGCTGAGAACAACTAGAGATTGTAGAACTTGTAAAACGCCACACGCAGGCTTTTTATTGTTTGCAGAAGGTCTACTAATGTGGAAATGGCGTTGGTTAAGTGTGACCCACATGTTTACATTTTGTTGGTAGAAAAAAGTCATCGGTTTATCCTATCATCATTGTGTTTAAATGTGAAATACTTTTTATACCAAATGCTCTTTTGTGTCCTTGTGGATGTTTGTGCCAAGGTTAAATATATATATATATATATATAAAGGAATATGACGTCAAAAGTGATTGATTGTAGTAAGTGCAAAGAGTTATTAATGTGGTAAGATTTCTACTATGATGGTTCTTTTTTACCATGTTTGTTCTGTATGCTGTGCTTTCTGGGCAGCTTTTATGTTGTGTGAGCCAAAGACATATTTTCTATTGTTGTTGACAACAAAGAAAAATACCTGAAGAAAAAGAAACAGGTCATTTAAAAAAAAAAAGAAAAAAAAAAAGGTACATCCTTAATTCTCACCCTTTTCAGAACCAAGAGCTGCACGTCCTCTCCGGCCATCCGGAACAGATCCACCGTGGCTTTGTGTGTCAGACCCTCCAGCTGCACCCCGTTTATCTAGGAACACATTCTTTATCACCTTTTATCAAATGACTGCTCCTTTATACTTCTACTCCGCTACACATTACAAGCCAGATTTTTACTTTTTACCGCACTACATTTATCTTTATTTATACACAGAGTTCATGCACTTTTTCACCAATGATTTTCAATGACTTCACCATGACCTTTACCTAATTTTCCATGACCAAAAACATGACTCTTTCTCAGCGGAACCACTGGAAATGGTTTATTTTAACATGGAACAGGAAAATAAGGTCTGCATATGAAACATGTTGTGCCTATCTAAAACAAATCAAGTAGCTTACTAGCTTCTACACGCTAAAGCAACTCAAATCTCTCTCCAGCAAATCACCTCGTCAGTTAAATGCTGAGGTTCTTTATCGTTGTGTTTTCTGTGGTTCATTGTGCAAATGTCCCCGAGTGGGACAATAAAGATGGACTGAACTGATATTTGACTTGGGTAAGATTATGAATGCATGACTAACTAGGAACAGAGTATTTTCAAAATGTAGTATGAATAGTATTATATATATGTGTCTCACCGCCAGGATCTTGTCCCCCTCTTTGAGTCGTCCGTCCAAACCAGCCGCTCCATCGTCTTTAATTTTTGACACGAATATTCCACTGTCATTCAGCACATACTCCTGATCCATACCCCCCACTATGTTGAATCCCAAGCCTATAAACACGACAACATAAACACACATTAGCATGAGATAGAGGATTTAAATGTATCTGGGTAAAAGTTGATGATTCAATCATGATATCTATCTCAATGGATCAAAGTGCAAGAGGCTTCACTCGAACACTGTAACCGACTGATACTGAGATAACTTCACTGATACTTCACTACATATTACATAATGGGATTGAATCAAATACTCTCACTTGAAGCCAGTGGTGTAAAGTAACTACGAACATGTACTCAAGTATACTTTTGAGATACTTGATCATGACTTTAGTGTTTCAACTGTATGCAACTTCGTAGATAGGTAGATACTTTATTTATCCAAAATTGGTAAATCATTTTATCAAAGTAGCCGTGTTGTCAAGCATTACACTAGATTATACAAGTTAAAAATATTTAAAAGATAAGAAACAAATACAAATAGACATTAATTTTAGCAACAAGTATATACAAAATCACAATAGAAAGAACACATATAACTAGAGTATCCACATAATTGAATAAATTGAATACTCAATACAATATACATACTCACTAAGATACAGAAATATATAGAACTTGTACTTCTACTCCACTACAATTCAGAGGTAAATGTAGGTGTACTTTTACTCCATTACATGTATTTAATCCCTTTAGTTACTTTACAGATGTTGATGAATGATGTGAAATATAACCAAGTGTTAAATCAGACTTTAGTTCCACCTGGAGTAAATCCACCAGCTACCCTGCAGTCTACAAAGTCATTCAAACTAGCTGCTCCTTTACCAGCTTTGAGAACACTTTATTGATCAATCATTATAAAACATATTATATATATTATTCTGAAATGGACCAATCTGCAGGATGAATACTTTTACTTTGGGTACTTTATGGATATTTTGATGCTAATACTTGTGTACTTTTACTTGAGTAACATTTTTGATTGCACGACTTACGTTTACTCAAGTACAAGATCTGAGTACTTCTACTTTTACTGAAGTATAAGATCTGAGCAATTCTACTTTTAGTTAAGTACAAGATCTGAGTACTCCTCTGACCTCTGATCACTTAAAGCTAAATAAACTTTGAATGGAGAAACTGTCAGATAGCATCAGGCCAACAACACCGCTACTTTTTAAAACAGCCCTTAAGTCAATATTTCTTTAATTAAACTAACACACAATAGTTTTACTATATTCAACAACCTCACTCCAACAGTTTTAGTGCACTATAACACATATTATGACGTTTTATTCGCACATTAGCCGTTAGCTTCACTGTTTGACAGTGTTGATTTGTAGCTGCTACTTAGCTAAGCTAACATGCTAACTGTGCGTCAGACTATTCAGTCCGTTGTCTTCTTACCCGCAGAGCCTCGCTTCAGCTTTATGTCCAACATGTTGGATTTCAGGGAGCCGTTCATGTTGTAAAAGATAGTAGACAGATGTTTAATAAGAAGAAGGGACAAACTATTTATCCGAAGGTGAACTCATTGAAGAGTTTCGTTTTCTTCCTCCGGACGATGTGCTGCCGCCTGACGGACAGAGGCGGAACCTTTGAATCACAGAGAGGCATGAGAAAATAATCCGGACTGCAAGGAAAACATTTCAATAAATGGATATTACCAGAGGTGGAAGAGATACCCAGATCCTCTACTTGAGTAAGAGTAGAAATATGATAAAGAGTACAAATTAAAAATATCAAAATTCTAAAAAAACGCCTGAATTCTACAATAGTCATAATAAAAAATTAAAAAACTCTTCTAAAATAATTCTGAAAATGTCTGAAGTCTTAAAAAAAGACAGCGTTCTGAAAAAACATCAGATTCTGAAAAAAGTCAAGATCTAAAAAGTCAGATTTCTGAAAAGTGATCAATTCTAAAAGACTTCTAAAAAAAGTCAGAATTCTGAAAAAAAGTCTGAATTCTAAAATAAGAATGTCAGAATTGAAAAAAGAATTCATAAATGTTTAAGGTCAGAATTCTGAAAATAGTCCAAATCTATACTGAAAAGTCAGAATTGTCAGAGAAAGTCAAAATTCTCTAAAAAAAGGACATCAGTGTGATTCTTCTAATGCACAGAAATAAAACCCGTATAGAAACATTCGTAACCGGGGAACTATTATTTATTAAGTGCACATGCAAGCAGCTCATGAAAAGTGTACAATACTCTGAATCAAACAGTCAGTCCTTTTTTATTTGTTGCCCTTTATCTTTATTAGCATACATTATCTCAAAAATATTGTTCCACCTTTATCTTTGGCAACATTAATTTGAGGCTCGCTTTTTAAGACTTCAACATGAAATCAATCATTCGTAAAACCTTACCCTCGGGAGGATTAATACTGAGGAAAGCAGAGTATAAATATATTTGAATAAACTTCATTATTGACCTGCTGAATGTAAAGAGGGGAAAGGTTTCAGGCTCACACTCATGCATTAAAAGGCTGATCCAGATCCAAAATACAGCAAACTATTGGTCTAGCTATTTCTTTATTAGGTACAAGTTACTATTTCTAAAAAGGGAAAGTTCACGGCAAAATTAGAAACAATTTCTCGACTAACTTCAGTGCTTATCATCCAAATCTAGAAAGTTAAAGTGTGAGTTGCAGAGAATTGAAGATTTCAGTCACAGGAGGAACTATTTTCTTTCGACCGAAACTACACCGACCAAAGAGGGTGCTTCTTTCTGCGTAGTGACACGTTAGAAAGAAAATGATCCCCACATGAAACGGCTCACATAATCTGAGGGTTATATTTATTAACAGTCATGACTTTTTGGAAAGAGGCATAGCTGTTGAGTTTTTTATTTTTTTAACCACTACGATAAACTCAGACCTGATTTTCATCTTCCATGCACACAAACCATAGACCACACTTCAGGAGAGGGAAAACACCATAACGGAGCGTACATTCCCTCGGATCTCAACCACTCAACGACTCACACTAAAACTAATCTAAATTGATAAATAGCACTATAAGTGAGTGAACTGTCCGTTTAGACAGCCTGTTTTATATTCACTACTTTACTATTGTTAAGTCATAAAATATATCTGATTGTGAGTTGCAGAAAAACTAAAAATTCATATCATCCAGCAAAAGAAAAAACATGTCTAGACCTGCGTTAATCTGCCTAACGACCGAGTGCCAGGTGAGCACTTCTCTGAATCTGATGAACAGTGTAAAACAGAGGAAGGGTGTGTGCAGGTCTCCGGAGCAGCGAGTGTGTAGCAGCTCTGGGGTCAGATCATGTTGGGGGCCACGCTGTAGAGCACCATGTCCCCCTGCACCCTCAGCAGGGTCACCTCCTCCATGCCCCCCACTCTGTGCTCGAACTCCAGCAGGTGGGAGCCGTCCACCGCCACCTTAAAGCAGTCCTCGTCCACCAGGATCTTCAGCTGAAGGGGGGCAGAAAATACACTTTAGATCAGGGGGGTCCTAACTTTTTTCACGAGGGCCACATACAGAAAAATATACGAAGGTCTGGGCCACTCACTAGAGGTATATCGCATCATAAGTTCAGTTATAAGTTAGCAAAATCAATCAAATGTAGGCGAATGATGCTCGCGAGTGTTGGCAGCTCATGCCTTAAAGCAGAAGATTGATTATAATAAGGAGAAATATTAAGGGTGTATTTCAAGCTTGTAAATAAGTCATTGGGCTTTTTTCTTATCAGCTAAGATATGTTAGAACATTTTTCCAACTTTAATTGACTGAATTTATTTGAAAAGTGGTCTTATTAACACATGAATACTACTGTGTGATATATTTTTACATTTCTAGTTAAGTAGTACAATATAAGAAAAGCACACGTGTCATTTGTGGGCCGTATTCCATTATACTTTTTTTATTTGCTGAGGGCCGATTCAAAATGGCCCCCGGGCCGTAGTTTGGACACCCCTGCTTTAGAACAACAATCCAAGCTATCACAGGTGATTACACAGGTTAGATGAATACTAGATTCTGATCTGGTCAATCTGCTCTGATCTATTTGCAGTCAAATCCATCCGCAGAAAGAAGTTCGGTCAATTAAACTTCAGCTGTGGCCAAAAAACATTTGTTTTCCTCCATCAGAAAAGACCAGGAAATCATTTTGAATATTATTTTTCTTATTTGTGGAGAGCAGGAAACTTTGGATTCATGATGGCTCAAATTAGGAAAATAATTGGCGGACTAATTTTAGAGTTATCATAGTTGCGAGAACTCATGTTACTTGTGTTATTATTAGAATCAGAAAGCCTTTATCTGTCCCTCAGTTGGGAAATAGAGTGTTGTAGCAGCAAGGTAAGGATACAAGCAGATAAAAGGAATAATAGATATCTGTCTATTCGAGTCAGTGAACGTCTGCTGTTTAAGGTATTAAAACAAAAGTGAACACAGTATACAATATTGTGTTATATTGTCAATTATGTGTATCCCTCACTTGACCAAACGCTGTAATGTATCATAGAAAAAGGAAAAATAAGTGATATTGACATTTTATGTACAAAAATAATACGAAATATAAGTATATTTGGATGTTTTGAGATTTCAAACCCTTTACCTCGAAGCGGCGGCCCTGTCCGAAGGGGAAGTGTCCGTCCCGCTCCTCCGGGCCCCAACACCCCCCCAGGTTGGAGTTTCTGATGATGGTTTGCTCGTGAAATCGAGGATTGAAGTGAAAGACGACGTCTGAACCTTTAATGAAGTCAACCTGGAACCTGCAGGAGGTGAAATCAGAAAATGATCACTTATTTTAAAAGATTGTTTTAATTGTGCTCAAGAGAAGCCTCAATTCACTGCCAACAACAATCTGTTATCAATTCAGGCAACTTCCTTAAAATCAAGTTAAAGAAAAAGACCCAACACAGCAGTTTAACACAAGAATTAAACTACATACAGACAGCTTTTTTAATACATGTAATATAATATCATTATAAATATACGATTTTCATACAAATGACCGCAAATAATAGATAGAATTCTTTATAAATATTGTTTAAGGATACATTATATTAGATGTATTACATGGCTTCGTTGAATACTCGATTCTGATTGGTCAATTCAGAACACGTGACACGTTATCCAGAATGGACAGAGCGCGGTCCAGCACTGACCGTTGTTAAGGACGCTTACATCTGCACAAAGAAGTCCAGCCGATTTAACTGTATACAGTTTAGCCCCGTTTTCAAACTGTGACCAATGACTGTGACAAGAAAACAGCGGAGAAGTAACGGGGCAGAAACCCTTCTTTTTACGCAGCGGTCCAGACATAGACATCAAACGGCAAAACATATTCAGTTGCCAGTGACTTTGGCATTAGGGCAGGAATATCTAGATACTTCCCAAGGTTCGACATAATGAATTGTGCTACTTTTAAAGCAAGCAACGATGTTTTCAAATCTGTAATCAACAACGCTATCGAAGCAGTTCCTGCCGTTGCTACGTAGTTCAAACGGTAACAACGGACACTTTTTCTTAGCGGATGCATGTCATTTTAAATCAATAATAGCCTACTATTTATTTAAACCAATAAAAACATTTTCTAAATCTATGTGTTACTTTGCTGAGAATGTGGCCGTGTAATAAACGGGATGGTGTGCAGCGACTTGGTCATTATGGGGAAAAGACACCTTCATGCTCATCAAGCCTCTGTTCCCCAGAATGACGCCTCGCTGCACGTCATGCTAACATATTGCTACAATGCATTATAGAAATGGGCATCATAGAAAGTGATACTACTAATCACACCAAAAAAATAAAAAGTAATTAAACGTAAAAGGTACCGACATTATTCACAATAGAAAATAAAAACTGTAGACTCTGAAAACACAATTAAAAATGAACCTGAAAATAAATAAAGCAATTTGATAAACAAATAAATCAGGGGAACAGCATAATAACATATTTAAAGTGTGTATACCTTTCTGCACCGGGAACAGGCTCTGCTTCTATCGTGATGACGAGTTGTGGTAATATTCCAGAGTGAAGAGGAAGATCATACGGCATCATCTGCAGGAAATAATAACATTTAAAAATCACCAAAATACATTTAAATTCCTGTTTAGATATTAAGTAAAATAAATCATAATGACAAATTGTGATTGACTTTTTATTAATCAAAATACAGAAACAAATGAAAAGTGTTTACCCCGTTATGTGATAGTAGAATTGCTCACATGTTATCTCTGTCTGATAAACAGCCTTAGGAATACTTCTAAGTTTACAGATACTTCCTATGGAGGGTATTCTTAGTTAAACATTACTCAACACTTCCACCCTGCCCACATTCCTGTGTACGAAACACCCAAATGATTCATCTTCTCCACTTAGTCCAAAACTCTGACTTCATCCATAATGACTAGACAAGAAAAGGTCATAAAGTATTTTACTGCAACAAGTGAACAAAATGACACACAAAAAAAGACTTGTGAATTATAACCATGTACAAAAGTTACAAGGAAGTGTGGAAAGATACATTTAATCAAAACTGTGATGTTATAAGAGAATACAAAACATTGATATGAGTTTCTGTGTAAAAGTAAATCATATTGCACTTAATTCAAACAATACGTTGGCAGACTGAATTTTATCTGCTTTTTGTGTGAGTATCCACATTTCGTTGATTCTGGAGATGACGTCCGTTTCCGACTGAAAACTTGCGTTCATTGCTTTCAATTATACGGTGGATTATATCTGGGCTGAAAGACAAGAATAAATGTTTTGATAACTATGCTTGAATATTTATTGATTCTGCTTCATGTATTTGCTTTGCACCCCAGCACAGCCCAAGATGGAGAAGAAGTAGTCGGAATGCAGCCTCACTGAAAATATATAATCCCAAAGTAAATCCCAACAAGACGGGAAAATAACGTTCTTCTTCCACCAGCACACACCATCTCAAATACTCAAGAAGAAACCTTATACTAGAGTGAAGACAAATATTTAAAACAAATCTATATATGACCAATTCCGATAACTATAGAGCAGGGCGGCTGGTTTTTTAAAACTGATAATATACTAAAATGTATTAATAATAACACATTTCTGAATTTAAATACACATCTATAGTAGATCTGCCTGCAGAGTCTATTAAAATGGTATTATATAAAACAATTTAAATGTAATAAAAAAAGCTTTATAACAAAAAAAGATGTACTTTCTTGCACTTAACAGCAAACATCATTAATACAAGACTTGTATCTTATATAAATAAAAAAGTTGGTGGCTGAGTGAAATATATTTAATAAAATAATGGTCGGCATTCTGAGCGGATTCAGATTATGCATTTATCTCAAAATTCTTTGTATTGGCCTGGTTAACTGGCCATTTTATTATTTGGTTAACCTCTAATCTAAAGATGACAGCAGGGGGACGGTAAGGTTGTCGGCAGTGACGCTGGAAGTAGTTTCCCAAAGACCTGAAACCATGAGAGTCTCCAGCAGAGTGAAACCAAGAGAGAGAGAGGCAGCCGAAAGCAAGCAGCAGATTACTGAACAGAGAGAGACTCACCATGCCTCCTGGAGCGGGTGGACCCCCGTATGGACCCATGGGTCCGGGGCCGAAGGGGCCGGGGGCCGCAGGGTATCCTCCGGCTGCGGGGGGACCCCAGGACCCGGTGGGCATGGGAGGGAAGCCTCCAGCAGGGAATCCTGGGAAAGCTCCAGGGCCGGCTGCGGGGGGGAATGCACCCGGACCCCCCGGCCCGTACATCCCGTTTCCTCCGGGCTGACATCCAGGATAAGCAGGCGGATTTTGATATGGACCAGGGGGGGCTCCGGGGCCAGAGGGAAAGGGTCCGGCTGGGTAAGGGGCAGGGCCTCCGGGGAGCTGTCCTGGAGCTCCTTCAGGGGGATAATGCCCGGGGTACTGAGGGGGGAACTGCCCGGGAAACTGGCCTGGGGCTCCAGGGCTAGAAGGGAACTGTCCTGGAGCTCCAGGTGCAGGGGGGTACTGTCCGGGGATCCCAGGCCCGGGGTGGAAGCCTCCAGGGGCAGAAGGGGGTCCCGGGTACTGCCCTGGTGCTCCGGGGCCACCAGACTGATATGGGAACTGCCCCGGGGCCCCCGGCCCGGAGGATCCAGCAGGGTATCCCCCTGGACCTGGAGCTCCAGCGGGATAACCACCTGGACCTGGAGCTCCAGCGGGATAACCCCCTGGACCTGGAGCTCCAGCGGGATAACCCCCTGGGGCAGAGGGCTGGGTGGGGGGCTCCGGGGGCCGAGCCGGGCCACCCCGGGTTAGCAGGAGGTTGATGGTTCCCTGCCGGAGCCGACGGGTTGGTGTTCCCCATGTTCTTGGCTTTGCTCGGAGTGTCGTCTCCTAACGCGTCGGTCAGCTGGAGAGAGAAAGTAACTCTTGATTATTTAAGATGGGGATTCTTTTCTAAATGATCCATTAATTGTGTTGTCTACATGTCAGAGAAATACATCTTTATAATGTATTGTTTTACAAGTACAAAACCTAAAAGGTAAGACGAGACTGACCTAGGTACAGATATGAACTTTTCTAGAATATATAGAAGAGAAAAGCAGGAAATCTCCAGATTTCAGAAACTCAAAACAGCATTGATTGACATTTATACATTACTTCGATTAACCGATCATAGAAATAGTTGTTTATTTTCCTCTGGATACACTAACCATTACAGCTTTACTACGTTTACAATAAAGGAAGGTGAAACCATTTAAACAGTTCAATCCTTTAAACTCACCGAGAAATCTGCCATGATCTAAAAGAAAAACACAAGATGGAAACTTTCAGTAGTTATATGAGCACGTTGTCACAACCAATTATACATTGCAATTAAATAAAACCTTTGATTACTTCTTGTTTGTTTGTAACCTTTATTTAACACGGTGAAAATCCCATTGAGATCAACGATCTCTTTCAAGGGAGACCTGCAGCACATTGGTTACACATAAAAACCACAGCAAACAAAAAGGACATCATACAACATAATTACAGGGGTACAAATTAGAAACCTATTCACAATGACAGGTATCAAATAACATTTCATCCAGCCGAGCTTTAAAATGATGCAAGGGAACCAAAATGCTCAGTTTCAATTTTGTTTGCAGACTGTTCTAAGCTAGAGGAGCAGCGCACATAAAAGCTGTAGTGCCTAAAACAGTCCTAGCACTTGGCACATGGATCTCAAGCAATAGCTACTTGCCACTCTCTGTGAGATCAGAGAGCGGATGTAAGATGGGAGTTTACCCAACATGGCTTTATAGATAAACATGTACCCATGACTGAGCCTCCGTACAGTAAGTGAAGTCAAACCTGCCTTGGCATACAGGGTACGGTGATGAGTAAGTGCTTTACAGTTAGTAACAAATCTCAGCGCACTGTGATAGGCGGCATCTAACTTGTTCAGGTAATGGGCAGGTGCATTCATATAGATCAAATCACCATAGTCCAGCACAGGTAAAAAGGTCACAGTGACTAGCCTTTTCCTGGCTTCAAGCGAGAAACAGGACTTGTTTCTGAAAAAGAAACCTAGTCTAAACCTCAGCTTTTTAAGCAGACTATTGACCTGAAGTTTAAAAGAGAGGCAATCATCAAGCCATATACCTAGGTATTTATAACAGCCAACCACTTCGAATATTATTCCTTGCATAGTAACAACATCCAAAGCAGGCTCTGGTGTCTTTTTGGCTTTTGAAAAGAGCATTACTTTGGTTTTATCAACATTTAAAAGAAGCTTTAGTTCAGAGAGCTGAGTCTGAATAATGTTAAAAACAGCCTGTAATTTAACACCAGCCTCCTTAATGGAGGGACCTGCACAGTACATCACGGTATCATCCGCATAAAAATGTAAAGTAGCTTCATCCACATTTTTTCCTAAGCTGTTGATGTAGATGGAGAATAAAAGTGGACCTAAAACAGAACCTTGAGGAACACCATTAGTAATGTTTAACCACTCAGAAGACAGCCCATCAAAATGAACACATTGGGACCTTTCAGAGAGGTAGTTCACAAACCACCCCACTGCATGGCTGGATATGCCTATACTGGCTAGCCTCTGCTTTAAGATATGATGGACAGTATCGAACCCTTTGGAAAAGGTCAATACATAGAGCTGCACAACTCTGCTTTTTGTCTAAGATATTAGCAATATCATTCACCACTTTCATTGTGGCAGTGATGGTGCTGTGTTGCTTTCTGAAACCTAACTGATGTTTACATAGGATGTCATTTTTACATAAAAACACCTTTACCTGTTCACTCACTAGGCTTTCAAGAACCTTGGCCAGAACTGATCATTTAGAGATTGGCCTATAATTATTTAATAAAGTGGCCTCCCCACCTTTTAGTAGAGGCAGGACATACGCTGACTTCCATACTTTTGGAATTGTGTTTGTGCTGAGGGAGAGGTTAAAAAGAGAAGTAAGAGGTGGTGCAATAAAATCTGCAGCTATCTTTAAAAAGAAAGGTTCTACGTTGTCCGGACCAGCCGGTTTCTTAGGACCTAACTTGGATAAGGCTTCATGAACGGCTTCAAGAGAAAAACTGAAAGGGTTTTCCAGACCACATTGTTCAGAGTCACAGACTGTGGTGTTCACAGTAACAGAGTTAGTAACAGAATCAAACAAAGAGCTACAGGACACAACATGCTCATTAAAACAATTTAACATAGTGGCCCTGTCCGATATAGTGCCAGATGCTGTGGTAAGGCCAGGAGGTAGCTCATTACGGATTTCACCAGTAGATAACGATTTTATGGCTTTCCAAAATGTTCTAGGATTATTCAGATTCTTTGTGGTAACTGACAGATAATACTTAGACTAAGCACTTTTGATTTGTGATGTGAAGCTATTTCTTAGCTGCCTAAACACATTAAATGTTGGGGCCTTATTTTCAAAGATGCCTTAATTAAATTAAGCACCAAAAAAAACACATATGAACAAAACTAAAACATGAAAGAATAACAATAAGACAGCCAATAAGAACACAATACCAAAAACAAGTAGTAAATAAAACAATCATATGCCATAACATTAAGATTTATAAGCACATTTCTAAAAAAACACATTTCTAATCCAAAGTGCGTTGTGTTTTTGGGAGTTTCAAAGCTGTCAGCAGGGCTGGTCTCAGGCTGACTAAGTGTTTCCATCCCCGCCTGCTGACCAAATAAACACATTTGGACACAGCCGAAATACATTCACTCAACTTAAATATCATTATGAGAAGTTACACAGACTGACTTTAGCTGCATGTTTTTAAATGATCCAGTTAACAGATAGTTGGCTATTAGCTGTTAGCAGCTAGCTGTTAGCTTGTGTGTTATGTTAGCTCCTCGGTGTTAGAAGAGAGTACAAACTGATATTTAATGTTACCTCTCAGAAGATGGACTCCTCTCAGGTACTGTGTGGGTAAACAGGGAGGATTAGTGCAGCTGTTGGGACTCAGTTAGCCTGCTAATTTAGCCTCCCGAGGCAGAAAACTACAAGCTAACGTCAGCTCTGCTCTCACAACTACAACTCTGGAGCAGGAAGCGCGCACACGGTGATGACGTATTCTGATGGCTAGGCGCGTTCCCGAGCACACGCAGATAATGTACACACCCCAACAAATTAAATACATTTAATTCAAGTATAAAACAATTATAGTTGGAAAATTATGTTATGAAAATGTTTCAAAAGTAAAAAATACATTTAAAAAAAACATACGATTATTTAATGTTTCTTTCACTGGTGTTAAGTAACTAAGTACATTTACTCAAGTACTGTACAATTTGGAGGTACTTTCCATTGTATGCTACTGTGTACTTATACTCCACTACAGTTCAGAGGTAAATGGTGTAATTTTACTCCACTACATGTATTTAATACTTGTAGTTACTTTACAGATGTGGATGAATGATGTGAAATATAATCAAGTGTTAAATCAGACTTTAGTTCCACCTGGAGTAAATCCACCAGCTACCCTGCAGTCTACAAAGTACTTCAGACTAGCTGCTCCTTCACCAGCTACCCTGCAGTCTACAAAGTACTTCAGACTAGCTGCTCCTTCACCAGCTTTGAGAACACTTTCATGATCAATCATTATAAAACATATCATATATATTATTCTGAAATGGACCAATCTGCACAATGACTACTTTTACTTTTGGTACTTTAACTATATTTTGATGCTAATACTTTTCTACTTTTACTTGAGTAATATTTTGAACGCAGGACTTGTACTGCAACAGAGTATTCTCTGGTACTTCTACTTTTACTTAAGTACAAGATCTGAGTACTTTTTTTTACCTCATTGTGTTGGATAGCTTAATTTTAAATAATGTACTTTTAAATTAAGCTTATATATAATCCCCTTGTAAAAAAACAACATGTCTAAAGCACAGTATGTAATAATAAAGTATGAGCAGAGGTTTATGACCAAGTTTTAAAGGGGGGGGTGCTTGTTTCTGATTGGTCAAACCAGTCACAAGATGATGTGAAGTTAAAAAAAAAAAAAACATTGAAAGCGTCTCTACCATTCAGAGCAGCTGCAGAATCAGGGATTTCTCTTTAACGCTACAATAATGGTAAGTTATTCCTTATTGTTCCGAGGTATATGAGGTTATTTCCCCTTCTGGTTTACCACCCCTTAATAGTGTGTTTTTAATTAATGCAAAGTTCTGGGGGTTATTGAGGAAAAAGTGAGGTTTGGCAGATTGACTAGCGCTAGCCTGTTAGCCTAGCATGAGTTCCACCCTCCGTCCATTGTATCAGCGCGAAGCTAGCCATAATACAAAGGGTGCGCTTCCGGTTGTGGATTTCAAAATAAAACTACGAAGAAACATTGAGGAAAATCATGTACGCAACCAATTAGAGCACATAACACCATTTGATAAAGAAAATATTAAGTACAATTTAATACGTAAAACAGCAATATATATATCTTTTTGAATACTGTAAAAAAAAAGTGAAGTAATTATCACAAATAAATATTATAATGTGATTTACAATATTAAGAATACAAAATAATATGCAATATACATACATACAAATTAATCTAGTTGTGCTATATATATCAGTAAACAACTCCTACTTAATAAACTGGTTTACTTTTTAAGTTTACCATCAAACAAAACAATGTATTATCGCATCAGACATGAATGTTTTTATTTTGAAGTGCTTCCTGTAGTTATGTAGCTAAACCTGGTTAATTTGTCGAAGCTGTTTCTGTGTTTCAACACGTCTGGGTTCGGAGAGCTTTCTCAACACTAGATCTCTTATCATGATGAGTTATGTTTCTGACTAGTAATCAGCTCGACATTCTTCAGAGCAAAATATATGTCTAACTTTTACACATGAAATGCTTTAAATTAACAGAATAGTCTTATTTCCGGGCTGAATTAGCTGATGGCAGTGAGCTAGCTGTCAGTGTGGCTGCAGGAATGTACACCAGAAGTGAACCTGTGGCCACCTCCTGCTTTTACTGTCCTGCCCCATCATCTGCTCGTGCATGCATCCTGCTTTCCCTCTTCCTGCTTCTCCTCTCCCTCTCCCTCTCCCAGCCACATACTCTCCTGTTAATCTGCAGAGCTCTGTGTGAGCTCAGTGAAATCCTCACTCCCACCACCCATCTGTGCAGGAAGGTGTAATTATAGAGGGTAGTCTGCAGAGAGTTTTAGGTTTTTTGTGCTGCAGTTATGTAACGTGACGACTCAATCCTGTTGAGACTGGAGTTGTGTGTGTTCTGTCTGAATAAAGCCTGTGGGTCAGACTGGAACTTCTGCAGAAAGATAGTTCAAATATGATAAGATAAGATGATACTTTATTGATCCCAATTTGGGAAATGTTTTGTTGCAGCAGCATAAAAGACAAGGCATTTTACAATAAAACAAAATTAGAAATAAAGAAGAAAAGAAAATATACATGTTGAATTTGACAAGATATTATATATACATAAATATATGACATATGGAATATTAATATTAAATATCGAACATTTTATATATGTGTAAAATGTACAACGTGGTTTTATTTAAGAGAAACTATGGAGCAGAGAGTTCTCTTCCAGCCAGAGGTGATTTATTGGACATTGTAAATAAGATTTTACTATTGCTAATTCAGATGCTGACGTATTGCTTTACAGTCGGGCAATTCTTTGCATGAAACCACTTGAAGCTACAGTACACATGATGCCATTAACATACAAATAACACGACTTAAAGATCATCTGTCAGTAATACAAATGTCTATCGGTGTAAAAACAAAGTAATGAAAACCCAAAGTTCAAAAAGGTATTTATCAGCAATACAGATTTCCATCAGTTTAAAATAAATGGATCCCAACACAAGTGCAGAAAAGGTTTTCAGGATAAGATTCCCTAAAAGAATGTCAAAGTGAACTTTAGTGTCAATCTTTCAGTTTGTGTGTACAGATAGATCGAAATGACGTTTCCAACAATCTCAAGTACAATTATACAATATACAGATATGTATATCCTATATACACAACAGACACATTTACACAAAGTCCACCAAACATGTGTCCATTACTGCAGCACATTATTAATAATATCAGTCATTGTATTTAGTTGTAAGTGCATGTATTTCCTGTTTCCATCAGAGTGAATCACTGGCGGTGTGTGATGTGGACGAGGATCTGGTGAAGAAGCTGAAGAAGTTTCGTTTCAGGAAGGAGACGAATAACGCCGCCATCATTAGTGAGTGCTGCGAATATCTCATGTTTATAAATGTGTTTTAAACCCTCCTGTTGTCTTCGGGTCAAATCTCACCGATTTACTACTTTCATCAGTCATAACTTTACATTCGGTAGCATTAAGGCTTTACGATATCCTTCACAGTAGACATTTGAACATATGACATGTCTGATCACCACTTTCATTGAATGTTGGATGATTTAGTCAACTTTGTAACACCCATGGTGTTCGTAACCATCCGGATCAGATAAAACACACACACACACACACACTCTAGATGTGTCCCCCCCCCCATTATGTGCCCATCCCCCCATGTGAATCACACCTGGCACACGCAATACATGTTCAGTGTCTATTCTTTGTATATGTACTGGCAGTTGTTCGTGTATACCAGCAGTCTGATACAATATGTACAGTTTGAAAGGGTGTGAAATGAAATGTGGTGATTAATGGTTTGTGTGTTCATGTAATAGCAGTTTAAACAGGACCGGTCCAATTTGACCGTGAACACCAAAGTAAGGGGGGGAAACTAACACAATAGGATTAAAGCCAAACAGAAATAGGATGGCTGCACACAAATCTTAATATATCTTCTTTTTGCCAGGTTTCTTTTTAATTCAACCTTTTAGTATTTCATTATTTTTCATGCTTAATTCTTACTATGTGTTGTTTTTGTATTCAACATTAATTTATTATTTGTTGCCCCTCAGTGAAGATCGATAAAGACAAGCAGCTGGTCATTCTTGAAGAAGAGCACGAGGTAAGTTAGCCATTAACTCTCACACATCGCTCTGCATCAGCTTTCAAAAGTTAAACTTTGTGCTAATCTAGATAAAGTTTTACTCAGAACATGACGCAACAGAGAGACTGTACTATGAACATCTGTCTTTTTCTTTTAAGGATATTTCTCCTGATGATCTGAGGGAGGAGGTTCCTGAGAGACAGCCGAGATATCCTTTCAATATGTGACTTATTTGAATAATCATTTTTAATCTTATCTTGCAGTCTGTGGAGTTAATGCACTCACAGCAGCTACTGTTGTTTATTATCAAGTACAAATACATTTTAAAATCGATTCACTACAGGTGAACAGGGTCAAACATGTACCAAATGAAATCACCATGAAACTTCCTCTCTTCATTACTGACATTAAAGGTCACCTATCATGCTATTTTTAGGCAATAGCATAGGTCTCAGATATATAAAAAACATGTCTATGAAGTGTTTTGCTCAAAATACCAAACAGATCACCCATTCTAGCCATGCCTCATATCCCTCTATTTCACTTCCTGTTCAAAAGTGCTGATTTGGGTATAAAGCTTTAAAAACAAACAAAAAGAGGAGGGGTCTGAGCTCATGCGGGACCCAGCAGCTACTGTCTAAATCATGGATTATCAAGGATTCTCTCTGAAACAGTCTGGAGCTCAAAGGCTTTCTCTCTTGCCGGTTATACCACAAGGTGAGTTCCTTTTTACTTCCTGCCTCTTCACACACATGCTCTCCAGTACAGGTTAGCTCTGAGTGTTAGCGATGCTAATGTAAACACCGACCACATTACGTCCAAAACAGTCGGGCATTGTTTCTGATAGCAACGTTTCTGATTGGGGCCGTGGGTCCACATTTCAGACATTACGTCATATCGGACGCAAATCTGGATCAGCTCCGTTGTTCCCCCGTTTTCAGAGATTTGGGTACGGAGGAAAAGAGAGAGGGTTTTATTTTCTGACGCTGCGTGAGTTCCCCCGACACACCGGGGACACATGTTGATGTAGAGAAGACATCACAAAGTGCATTTTGCATGATAGGTCCCCTTTAACACAATTATTTGATATTACAAGTTGTCTGAAATATTATGATTCAATATGCATAGAGTTATGTAATGATAACTGTTGGTGAGTGTAGGAGAAATAAGACACAAACAGACAAAGTTCGTTAAATAAACTTTTGAAAGTGGATTATTGATGTTGTCATTGACCAGGCGTGTTAAGCCTTAACAAGTTATTTTAGTTAATTAGGTATTAAGTGAAGACAGTTAAGTTCTTCATATCTATTTCTGTCTGGACTGCTCTTTGTTTCAATGAATTTCAAAGTGAACTGTCCTTAGCACGAGGAACATTTATCGTCTACAGTTATAAATACGTACACGACGACGGACGCGTCTCCTACCCTCTCTGCTTCATCTTCTCCAGCCCAGCAGGTAAAAAAGCACTTTTTAAAAGAGTGCAACATTTCGTGTTCTGCCATTTTCTATCATCAGGGACATGTTTGGTTATGTTTGTGTATTTTTGTTGGACAGGTTGCAAACCAGAGCAGCAGATGATGTACGCGGGAAGCCTGAACAAACTGGTGCAGACTGTGGAGCTGACCAAGGTGAGTGAGCTGCCTCGACTGTGGTGCTCAATCATAAGTACCTTTGTATTTGGGACCTAATCTTTATAGTATTTTAGGTTTTTTTCTCATAAATGTGTTGCTTTTTTCTTGTACATTTATCACTTAAATCCCAGGAAATATTTAAATGTATTACTTTCTAATCTCAGAGAAAATGTGTGATACTTCACCTTGAATATGTTAACTTTAATTTAATCAAATGTTATTTTTTTACTACTTTCATCCCAGAGAATATTTGAAATGTATGACTTGACAAGCTCAGAGAAAAGTCCTGTTATTTCTTGTACATTTCTGACTTTAATGTCATACAATTAAGTGTTTTTCTTTTAAATGTAACCTATAATGACCCAGATACGCCTTCCTACTTCTCCCTTATTGTGTTAAATACATTTTATAATGTTTCTTTCAATGTTTTTTTCCCGCAGGTGTTTGAGATCAGGAACACAGAGGACCTGACGGAGGAATGGCTCAGAGAGAGACTCGGCTCTTCGGCTAACCTCCTCTCACCGGTGTTCGTGGGATGTGAGGATGACGCACAACCTCTGGAGGAGAAAACAGTTAATGTCTCCTCCTCTGCACCAGACCTGATTCAAATACTGTTTCAGTTTTACAGTTTACGGCACACTACAATTCAGTTTGACTCTAACTAATCCTCTCAAACTGAAAACACTATTTGACGCAGGTCTGCTTCGCTTTCATACAATCTCTCCATGTGCCAGTTATGTGTCTGTATTAAATTAACACTCCAAAAGCTCCTAAAGGTTCTGAGATGAATCACTATCATCCGCCCTCATGACATTCAGGAGAAAGGCATTATAACAACAGATTTACTTTCTTCCAGTCGTTTACTCGCAGCGTTTCTCTAACTTTCTTTTGGATTCTTTTTCTGGTGTATTTGGGGTTATGTAATGTAACACACACACTTCCTGCGAGAAGATAACATAGATAATAGAGTTTTGAGTCGGTCTCACCTTCAGGGCATTTCAATTGTAACAAACTTTATAAAGCTGCAACGACTAGTCGACTAATAACCGACTATCCGTGGAGTAACAGGCAACCTCTCAAACAAGGAGATTTGCTGCTTTTCTCTTTTTTATATCATTAAATTAAAAAACAAAACATCACCTCAGACTTTGAGAAACTGGGATGGACATTTTTCTGACATTTTATACACTCAACATTAATCGATTAATCTACAGAATAATCAATTATAAATTGATTTTGAAAATAATTGTAAATCCCCCCCCCCCCTAAAACTGTCCCATAACTCTAAGAGCATTCCTAAAACGTGTGTGTTATGTGTTTACCTCCTTCTGTGTTATCGCGTGGTCCATCACACTGCAGATCTTCTGTTTAGAGAGAAAACATGATGCATTATGGGTAAAGCTGTAATCTGCCTTTGACCTGCATATTTCTCACTCCTAAAAAACAACATTTCCATTAAAGCATTCCAGATTGAACAATGTATACACACAACAAACCTCTTGTCTATGCCACACACACACACACAGATTGCATCATAGTTATTGCCGTTTATTAGTGTTTCTGAATGTTGTTTCTGATCCTGATGTGATTTTGATCTCTTAGCACAGCGTTGACAATGATGGCTGCGACTCCTTCATATTTAGATATTGTAGGTAAAGGACGGCATCGGGGAAATTTACATTTCCACAGGGTTTGACCAATAAAGGCCTTTTTGTGACGGCCTGATATTTCTGTTTCTGAATGTACCTCAGCAGCTCCTATTCTGCGCCAAAATCTAATATTTACAGTCCTGTCTCTTAAGTATTTTTACAGAAGCAGTACATTTATATTTAACGAGTTTTGTTGACTACATTGAATTACAAGATTTGCTTAAACTCCACAAGACTCATGCAAAAGCTCCTCTAGTGTTGAAGCATTAAAGAACCATAAAATAATCTGAAATGACACAGAAACCAAAAAATTAGCTAAATAAACAAAGACTGAAATTACCTTTTTTAATTTTCTAGCTAGAACACATTTCAAAGTGGATTAAAAGCAACATAAATCGTGTCACTTTCCAAACATTTATGGACTGTATTTTATGTTTTGGACTATTGTATGTCAGTTGTTCCTGTGAAGCAGCATTTTAAACACTTAAATGCATGTATTAACAGCAGGAAGACTAAACCCAGATAGTTGAAGCGACATGAAATGTACTTAACACAACTGTATATTTCTGGTGGTTTTATGTGAGAGAAACTTCCGTATCAAGATGTATACAGACAATAATTAGCACAAATGTATCCCTACATCAATACAGTGATACTGCTAAGTCGACCATAACAAGGCCTTTCCTTGATTTTAGGTGTCGTCATAAATAGGTCAATTTAAAAAGGGCAAAAACTAAATATTTTTTGGAATGGAGAAGTAGAAGGTTATGGGAAAAGCTTTGTTGGGATCATTTCGGTAGAGATTTGACTTAATGATATGTACGCACAATCACACAAACCTTCATGTGAATGATCTATTGACGTGTAATATTTGACCTGGTAATCCATCGGGAACAATGGAGTGTAGCTGTTATTTTATCTGCTGTTTACTGATGCCATCAAAGCTTAGATTTACACTGTCAGCTCATATTAGTCAGTCATTAGAGTTAGTATCTTGCTGCTGTAGCAGACAGTTAGTTTCTGTAGTCGAGCTGAAGTTATACAACATCCTTTAAAGGAAGAGAACGTCTTATGACACTACGACCTGCAAACCCCTTTACATTTTATTTGAAATGTGCAATCTGCTGATTTCAATGTGAATATAAAAACCTTTTCTGCTGTTAACGAAACTCTTTGAAATGTGGAGAGCTACTGTAAAAGAGGTGCATGCTTTTAATGTGAAAGGGTTAGAAAGGCTTGAAAGAAAATTCACTCTTACATGCTGCTCTGTTACATGCAATTTAAATGATTATGATAATTTTATAAGACTGAATTTATTTGCATATCAATTCCTATAAAAAAGGGGGAACACCTGCATCTCAAACATCTGGTCTCAGCTGTTCTTGGAATATTTACGAGTATATTTTCACAGAAATGGGTTGAAGTAGACTTAATTAAATCACATTTAAATACATTTTTTAATGTATGGTCTTTTTGGTTTTGTTCTTGGTTTTGTCCTGTGGATCTATAGCTGGCTTCCCTCCTCTGTGGTGATCTGTTGTATTTTTAACAGTATTTCCAAAGTGTTGTTCAGCTCTTGGTGTCTTCTCTGATTAAATGCTTACTTATTTTTCTTTCCTTTTGTAATACAAAAACACACCTGAGATGTATCATTACCAGCTGCCTCATGGCATCAGTGAAACTTGACATATTTGTAATTTTCCATACTTTATAAAGTGTCTATTGTCCTGCTGTCCAAATAAATGACAGTGATGTTTACCCCTCTGTTTCCTGGAGACTGTTGTGTGAACATGTTCCTCTATCAGATTCATCATTGACCTGAAAGTGAAAATATAAATATAAAACAAGCAATCATGGAAACAATTAACCATGACAGGCCAACGATGTTCTTATATATTATATGTGTTAGGAACCAGAACCACCCACCACAGGCAATTTCAGTAACGTTGGAGTTGGAGTAGGAGAATATGCCCAGAAGCACATAAATACTCCAGAAGATGGCAGTATTGCTACCAGCTAGCTAACTACTGACTGTAGAAGAAGACCCACCGACACAATCTCAGCCCGGTGACCGACTGCCTGCCTCTGCATCACCGCCACGGATCGAGCCAGGACCCCGACCAACAGAACCGGAGGGAAAATGGCGTTCACATTCGCGGCCTTCTGTTACATGCTGGCTCTGCTGCTCACAGCGGCTCTTATCTTCTTCGCTATCTTGGCATGTGAGATACACGTTTGGGGCACTGTGAGATAAAGACTTTCGGTTCGGCCCCTGGCACTGATTAAAAAAAGAGCCAGGGAACGGCGATTTAAGACCGGGGCTAATGTGTATGCCAGGCCGTCTTTGGGGGCATTTTCCCCGGGACGTTTTTAACCGTTTTAACGTCTGGATCGGACGTTAGGGTCCATAGCAACTGCCGCGCTTAGAAAAATACGTCAAGTCAACCGTTCTAGAATGAATGGCATTATTACAGTCAGCCGTTGGGCTAGGAGCTAACGTTAGCTAGCAGTAAAAAAAACATAAAACTAAAAACTATTAAATCGTTTTAACGCAACCCTCTTCTACTATTAATGTGTTATTAACCGTAGTTCTTATTAAATAACACATGTCTAATCATGTATCATGCCTTTTAAATTATTATAGATTAGATATTATTATCTGATAGCTTGTTAGCCGGCTTAGCTAACGGTAACGTCAAACTGTGATGGTGCTGTCAATCATCAGAGATTCTGTCTTTTTTTCCACGACATGGCACAGTTTCTTGTTTTGTTATTGTTTATTTTAATTTCACAATGTCAATATAATCAGTGCAGATTGTAAACTTACTCAGTGGTGGGTAGTTGAATAAATGTTCTCGAGTACATTTACTCACTTGAGGTAAATCACTTACTATGGAATATAAACAACACTTAAATCAGACTTTAGTTACACCTGCAGTAAAATTCAACAAGCTACCCTGCAGTAAAAATGATTAAAACTAGCTGCACCTTTGATAACACTTGAATGCATGTAATGTTGAATGCATCAATAATTATAATCAAGTAGTAAACTAAGTATATTTTGATGCTTTTGTACTTTTACTTGAGTAACATTTTGAATGCAGGACTTCCACTTTTGAATGCAGGACTTCCACTTTTACTTAAATTCAAGCTCCGAGTACTTCTTCCACTTCTGCTTTTACTTTAGTTGATAATTACTCAAAAAGTTGCATTGTTAACGTAACACATGTTTACCACATAAATATAGTTTGTTGGTGTAAATAACATGAATTATGTGTCATTTAGAATAAAGAAAATTATATGGATTGTGGATGTGAACATATTATTAAATATCACGTCATTACGATGTTGTTACAGTAGGTTTCAGTTGTAAACAACGAGAATAGTAGGCAATAGTCCTGCATTGCTATGAGGGGTAACGCTAAAATTATTTGGGTCGTATAGTACAAACGTATATCAAAAATATTTTTCAATAATTATTTGATTTCATCCTGGCATTTTACAGGATGTGCTGCTTTATTTAGCATTGTTTGTGGACCATTTTTGTCAGACAAAAATTACAATTAGCAAGCTTCTTTGCTTCTTGGAATTTATAATGGCCGTTTTTCCACAATTTTTCTTCATTTAGTAAAAATAGATAATGATTGATTAATTGGAGGGGAACATTACAGATAATTTCACAGTGAAAATAACCATTAGTTGCAGACCAATTGGAGAAAAAAAAAACATATCTATAGTATGAATGTTGCATATGAAGTTACTGCTCTTAGTAAAATATGTGGCATTACAATAACAAAGTGACATATTGATGATACACACTTATGACACCTTTAAAACCTGCAAAAGATTCCACGTATTAGAATATCCAAAAAACTAAGAAGATATCCAGTCTCGTATTATGATATTCTAAGGGCACAACATTTGCATCATGTACCAGTCAAATATGCAAGTTGCTTTTAGATTTGCATCCCACAGGACACAAAAACAAACATGGTCATCTATTGAGTGACAGGTCAAATATAAAATGTACATTCGGTGATAAAATAGTTAATTTTACAGCCTGAAACTGATGCATTTGCCCAGCCCTTGAACTATAATTCTCCCATCTTACCCAATCAATTCAACGCCTTTTTTCATTGTGTTCAGCTTGCCGTTTGTGATTTCTTACATTGTGATTGTCTTTCTCCCGCTCCAGATAATAGCATTTGATGAGCTCAAGACTGATTACAAGAATCCTATAGATCAGTTGTAACACTTTAAATCCGGTAAGTGACTCCACCGTACCTCACACACCCTCCTTGCCTCTTTGCATGCAGAAAAAGCTCTGTTGAAATGTCTTTTTATTTACTTTAGGAGGACTTTATCCGCCTGTCTTTTTTCAATCATTTCTCTGCACTGTTATGCTAAATAACCTGCCTGTTGTGTGAATTCAGTGATCTTTCAAGCTGTAAAAAACTCTAATGCTTTTGTTTGTCCTAATCTGCTTCTATTTTTTTACACTTTGTTAACGACAAAACGACAATTGAAAGGTCAAAAAGATTAAGAGAATCAAAATTGCATTAAAGGTTTGGTACCAGTCTTTAAAATGCTCGCTCAGTTCAACTCAAGTCTGCAGTCTTGTCATTTTGCCACGGAGAAGTGTTTGCAAAACGTCTTTTCAGTTAACGTCTTTTCAGTTAACTAATCTCAGAGTTAAAGCCGGACTTTAGCCCGGGATTAGACGACTGGTTTCTTTTCTGTCAATATTTTATATTTCAGTGAGCATTTCAGACTGATGATTTTCTTAAGCCTTTTAAAGTGTTGCTTTAAGGGTTCGAGCATTCATGGAAATTAAAGATTGTTATTTTTTTATTGTTTACACCTCATGTAACCATTTGTTTAGGTGCATATTTAGATTGTAAGAGCCACAGTTGTGTGTTAGGGCTGTGCAATTAATCGTATTTTAATCTCAATTATGGCTTGCAACGATTCCGAAAACAACGTAATCTAAATAAACGATTATTATTATTTAAAAAAAAAAAAAATTAGTTATTATTGTTTTTTTATGATTGGTTTTTCAGTTGAATTATAAAGTTCAGGGTAATCAACTGGTCAAACATACTGTTCACATTTTTTTTCAAACACATTGATGTTTTCAAAGTAACTGGATAATCATTTTTAATAATCGTGATATCAATTATTGACCAAAATAATCGTGATTATGATTTTGCCATAATTGCACAGCCCTAGCTCACACCTCATGTCACCATTTGTTTAGCTGCATATTTAGATTTTAAGAGTGTGTAGAAGTTATTATTTGAAGTGTAGCTGTTAACTGAAAAGACTTGCAAATGCTCAACATGCATGATCTTTATTACAACCTACCCTTTGTTGCAAATAGTGTTACAGTTATCGCAATAGTATATTCCCAGTCAGAAAACTTGTCGTGAGTTTGAGATTAAAAAGTATATTGACCCCGGGTCTGAAAAAGCTTTTAAATCACAGTATTATAAAGTAGTAAAGATATAAATGCAAGCAGGATTTTTCTAGCAAAGCTTTTTGAATAGCGGGAACTCTGATCTGTGGATCCTGGTACAGCTTGATTGTTGAAGTGTAGGCTGCAGTTTGAATCATCAATTAGAAAAACTAAGCCACCATTTTGAACTCACTTCTGTCTCGGGCTGTACCGAAAAGTTTAAAACTTCATTTAATTATCCATCATTTATATGAGTTTAAAACCTTTTGTTTCTAAGAAACCAGGAGATGCTGCTGTCTGCTAATACATGTTCGCTAAAACTTTTAAAAATTTAAAAAGTAAAAAATGTTTTGATTTACCATTAAACATTTATTTTTGTTGATACTAATTTTAAGTGCAATGCAGATAAACATAATTAAATGGGAGACTGGGTGGTTTCTCAACGTCGAGGTCACTTCCTTGGTAGCACATGTCTTCCGAGCGTCCTTCCTTCAGAAGCGAGGGAAAGAATCCTTCCTGGCATTTGGAAAACGAAGAGTGGAACAGGCGAGCAAGTGTTGCAGGTGTGCGTCATCTGAGAGGCCCCCGCCTTACATTTTCGCCACAGATTTGGGGAAATTGGTCTGTGCGCAAAGCATTGTGGGGATTTTAAGACCGCGGAGTCGACACATGTGCAGCCTCGACATTTCTCGCTACGAAGTACGCCGGCCTCGGTAGAATTCCAAGTATCCTGGACATTGGAACAGTCCTTCGGCGGCACTCGACGTAGTATGTTTGAAATAGTGGCTTCCTCGACATTGAGAAACACCCAGTGGACAGTGTTTAATACATTTATAATACAAGTTCAGCAATTTTGTAACTAATTTGATTTATTAAATTATATTTATTTAATATCCGGTCTTGGTTTTTATAGATATTGGACTTAAATTATTTTTCAAAAAAAGCATTTTCACTGGGTTCTAAAAAGCCTTTGCCCCTCCCGCTTACCGCACATAAGAACCATGCACTAATGAGTACGGCTCATAAAGAAAGTTCGTATCATCAAATCTAATCGGATTCATAAAATTGATTTAAAATGTAGGTTTTTTTTTCAGGATGAGGACAACCATTAATACGACGACAGACGTGTGCAGCTTCGTTGGCAAGCCTCAAGCTTAAGAGGGTGAAAAATAAGTAATAAAAATAGACATTCGGGTGCAGCCCTAGTTGTTGGCTCTAGCCTCGTCGCCTGCGGTTCATGAGCAGATGGCGGAAGAAGCCCAAACAACAGCAATATTTAGCAGCAGCTGATTGGTGGTGCATTTCAGGAGTAGGAGGAGAGATTTTAGTTTTAAACATACATTCCTCCGTCTCTAATCCTCAGTTCTTTCTGCAGTTCTTGTCTTTCTGTGTGAGGAGGATGTGAGCTGCAGTGTTTCTGCTCTTGTTTTGGATTTAGCAGCACAGTGCAGGATTTCCACTCCTCCCTTTCCTGCACCTTTCCCTCACCTTTCCATCTGTGGACTGCCTCCCCCCCCCTCACTCCCCCCCTCCGCCCTTTTTGACTGCATGGCTTCCATGTGGTGCCTCCATCTGCCCCCCCCCACCACAGTGAGCGGTTGCTGCTGCATCCTCACTGCTCCCAGCATGCTCCTGTTTACAGTGTGTTTGTCAGGACGCTCTGCCGTCACTGCAGACACAAAGATAAAGTGCAAATCTTCTGCAGAACAAGTCTTTGATGGGGTTCCCCTTTTGATCTGTGGTCACATTTGATAGTTATGACATGTAACCAGGGTGGGAAATAAGCCTTTTTTATCCACCTGCAACAACCGCCTAGACTTTTTAATTCCACTAGGAACTCGCTTTATTTAACACAATTATAAGTCAGTGATAAAGCAGGATGCACGATGTCTAATATTTACATGTTTGCTACAGATAAGACAACTCATATTTTCAATGTCAAGTAAAATGAACACAAACGCAACATGGCACAACTCTCTTGCTGCTTGATACAAAAGGACTAGTTTACACAATGCACTCTAATTGTAAGCCTCTTGGATACAGTGTGAGACAAGCTGTATCCACGTCTAACAATCACAATCCTTCATTAACCAATAGGAGAAACATGCAGAAAGGTAACATTTGGTTTCAAAAGAAATGTAACAACAGTAATGTGGGAAAGCTGTGGCTCCAAAAGGATCGACCAAATCCAAATCAGGAAGCATTGGTGCAATATCGTGCAGCCCGATCTTCCTCTGACACACACACAAATATGTATTAGTTATCATTTCTGAATGATATCTAACAACGCATTTCTCAACATACAGTATATCGTGCATCCCTAGTGCTAAAAGCTACCTGGCTGCAGTCACACTTTACACTTTGTCCCACCCACATTAAGCAGAGGACATCTGGAGGTAATGATAATCCTCACTGTGGGAGATGATAGCCAGCCAAGTGGGGTCTTTTCTCCTCGTGTTAGTGTTAAAACACTCTCTTTGCAGGTGGCAGGCTTTCACTTCCCTCCCTGTTAACTGTGTTACGCAGTCTGTCAGATGGGTGCATGATGAAGCACTGTTTACATGTTTAACCTGCAGCAGAGGGGCATGAGAGTGCGACAGGAGGCTTAATAACATATTGCATTGCTCATTAATATTTCACTCGTCCTGTCTCTCACTCTCTGTGGAGCGGACTGCCGTTCTTAAATAGCTCTTTGTAAAGAGGCCTCGTTATCTCAATGAATGATTAAGTCTTTAGTGAGGCAATTTAAAGATTTGACTGGCAGTAAACGAGTACACAGGGTTATAAGAACAAGAGGGTTCACGGTTAAATGCTCGTGTATTTTAACATGTTGTTTTTATTTTGCTCTGTTTTTAAGCTGGTTCTCCCAGAGTATCTGATCCATTTCTTCTTCTGCGTGATGTTCTTCTGCGCGGCCGAGTGGCTCACGCTCTCTCTCAACCTGCCGCTGTTCGCCTATCATGTCTGGAGGTGGGTATCGCTCATAAATAACCAGTTAGAATACTTTATCTATTAATACACGATGAGCCATTTAGTGTGCAGGACAAAGTACAGAATAGTCAGATTCAAGGAGGTATATCATGTTCCTGTTCAAATGTCTTATATCTTTTTTTGAATTATTTCATTTTAGGATAATTCACATCAAGTTTAAAGTTCTGCTTTTCTCTATTTAATATCAAATTAAAGTAATATCTCTGAGATATGGACTGACAACACATCTGAAGACATCACCTTGGACTCTGAGTAACAGCGATGGACATTTTTCAGTATTTTCGGACACTTTACACAACGAACCTCCTGAACCATGGACACTGCAGGAATCCTAACTGGGAGAAGCTAAAGACTAGAACTCCCATGATGCCTTGCAGCTGGCTGACAATGACCCTGTCTTTGTGTCCCCGTGCTGCAGGTATATGAGCAGACCGGTGATGAGCAGTCCAGGGCTCTACGACCCGACCACCATCATGAACGCTGACATCCTGGCCTTCTGTCAAAAAGAAGGCTGGTGCAAACTGGCTTTCTACCTGCTGTCCTTCTTCTACTATCTCTACGGGTACACAAACTCTTTTTAACTTGGTTGTAAAGTGATTTTTTTTAAATAATTGTATCTGGGGATATGTAGTTTGTAACAATCATGGAGTTAACTTCATCTTGGGCAATCTGCCATATTTCTAAATGTAAAAAGTCTAGAGCAGATTGGGTTTGGTGCTTATTTGCCTTCGAAACTCACAATTATGATGTTATTGAATTATGCTGCTGTAATTCAGCGGCAAATTAAACTGATTTCAGATGGGATTTAATTGCAAAAGTGGGTCGAAAAGGATGCCAGATAACGGGATAATGATATAGTAAAAAGTCTGAACTCCTGATCAGGGAGTTCTGGTTGCAGCTTTTAAAACGCTTCATTCAGACCGTGGCTAACATTGTAGCTCATGTAGCTTTATGGAGTAATGCTTGAAGGCAGCATAATGCAAGTCAATCGCACTTCTGTCAATTTTACTTTGATATATTTTAACAATATAGCATTATAATGTTAACAGGTGAGTTTACTCTCTCCTATCATTTTTTTAAAGCCTTGCTATCAAACTATAAGCTCCCAGGACCAGAGGTACCAACGCGGTTTGTGAATTTAAGCATCGACTTGCTATCGAATTATTGTTTCTTGTGACGTCCCTACACCTTATAATAGAACGACCCTTAGGTGAGAAATCCAACGTCCCTTTACGTTAAAATCCAACCCCTAATTGTTTTCTAGGACATTATGACCCTGGCATTTAAAATCTGAAATCCCTTAACTGTAGAATCCAATATCCCTTAACTGTTTTATTAATGACCCTTAACTATAAAATCCAACACCCCACAAATATATTATAGAACGTAACAACCCTCAGATGTCAAATCCAAAATCCCTTAACAGTAAAATCCTACCTACCTTAACTGTTTTATAGGTCATAATGACCCTCCGATGTTAAATCCAAAATCCCTTAACTGTTATATCCAACGTCCCTTAACTGTTTTATTTGACATTACGACCCTTAACTATAAAATCCAACATCTCTTAACTATAAATCCACCCTCCACCCTCCCTTAACTGTATTTTAGGACCTTGTAGCCTGAGATTTCAGATCCAAAATCCCTCAAGTGTAAAATCAACATCCCTTAGCTGTATTATAGGACAAAATTACCCTCCGATGTTAAATCCAAAATCCCTTAACTGTTTTATCCAACGTCCCTTAACTGTTTTATAGGACATGACCTCTAAAGTAAAATCCAACATCCCTTAACCCTAAAATCCACCCTCCCTTAACTGTGTTATTTGACATTACGACCCTTAACTATAAAATCCAACATCCCTTAACCCTAAAATCCACCCTCCCTTAACTGTGTTATTTGACATAACGGCCCTTAACCCTAAAATCCACCGTTCCTTAACTGTGTTATATGACATAACGACCCTTAACTATAAAATCCAACATCCCTTAACCCTAAAATCCAACATCCCTTAACTGTATTTTAGGACATTATAGCCTGAGATTTAAATTCCAAAACCCCTTAAGTGTAAAATCACATCCCTTAGCTGTATTATAGGACAAAATGACTCGAGATTTAGAATCCAACATCCCTCAACGCCCTTAACTGTAAAAACCAACGTCCCTTAGCTGTTATATAGGTCCTAATGACCCCTGAGATGTAAAATCCAACATTTGTAGGTGTCTAAATTGTTCTTTCTTGTTCTAACAGGATGATCTATGTTCTGGTGAGCTCCTAAAGGAAGCTGAAGGATGCCAGAAAGCAGACTTGAAGACGCTGATGATGTTAGTGCGGGAAACTGGACCGACGCTCAGAAACATCTGACAACAGACGAACTCTCAAAACCCCCCTTACTTACTTACTTACTTACACACACACACACACACACACACACACACACACACACACACACACACACACACACACACACACACACACACCCACACACACACACACACACACACACACACACACACACACACACACACACACACACCACACACACACACACACACACACACGCGCATTTCCGGAAACATGAACCCCAATTTAAAGAGAATATCTCGTTGCAGCGTTCCTCTCATAGCACTAGTTAAATGTTTTGGAAACCAAGGAAAAACCTGAAGGACAAGTTCATTTTACTTCCTTTTTATTGATGTGGGATTTTGATGCTTTGGGATTTAAATAAAGTTTTGTTTTTTTCTCTCAGATTTTGAGTGTTTACAACTATAGGCAGACGGTTGCCGCGTTAGCTTTTCCTGTGAATTAGATTCTGGGCTTTTAGCAGCTAAATTATACCTGCAGCGTGATTCATTATCGTCACTAAAACCAGTAGTTAAGACTTAAGAAAATGTACGTTTTTTTGGGAGTTACAGTGACGTGCATTGGTTTGATATCACTTAGTGAGGCGTGTTGCACGGGGACAATCATAGCGTGGTTGTCGCATCAGTTTTTAATCTGATGTATTTAGACGTATCATCACATCAAGTAATCCCTGTTAATACGGTGGCTGGCGGGTGCACACGTGTTGCAACGGCCCAAAGCGCTCCATAAGGACCAACACATTACAGATTCAGAAACGATGCAAATATGGAAACGTCAACAAACTCTGCAAGAAGCTCAACGGGAACCAGGGGACACTAATAAGTGACGCACACAGCTGGGAGACCAGGGGACACTAATAAGTGACGCACACAGCTGGGACCGGAGCGCTTGGTGAGTCACGTTTAATCCTGAACGTCACCAAGCGCTCCGGTCCCAACTGTGTGCGTCACTCTTTAGTGTCCCCTGGTCTCCCAGCTGTGTGCGTCACTCTTTAGTGTCCCCTGGTCTCCCAGCTGTGTGCGTCACTCTTTAGTGTCCACTGGTCTCCGTTGTGTTTTCAGCTTCTTCAGCGTTTTGCATTTGCAGCGTTTGGTTTCTGCAGCTTTTAGTAAACGCTCAAGTTGGTAAAGATGTTTCTTCACGTTGTGGCACATATGCAGCGTGTTTCTCCCGATGGAAATGTTTCAGGGCCGTTGTAGTGCGTTCCCCACGTCGGCCATTGTATGTGAAATCCATGGCAATATGTTTCTTAAGTGTGAATCCAGAGTAGCCAGAAATGTGTTTGTGACTTGTATTTCTGTACTAAATGAAGGGTAAACTCAACATATATTCATATGTTCAGCATTAATGAGCAACACTGTTCTTCTGATTTAGAAATTTGGTAGAAAACTTGCTATACTGTTGAATGTACCTTTTTACATTTCCTATGTTTTTTGTGCTTTCTGTTCATTTCAGCACCAAATATTCCATCGTTAGGAACTTCCGTGTTTATTTATTCTGTTTTTTTATGTCTCCAAGATATCAACACTCCTCGCCGTGTCGGGTCATTATCCAGCAGTTTAGAGTTGAAGCCGTTAGACAGGACGTTTTCATAAATACTCTGAGTATTTATTGCCATTTATCAGGGAACGGGACACTGACCATTTTTATGTATTCATTCATGTCACCTAGAAAATGACAACTTGAGTTTATTTGAATCTAAATTAAAAAAACTATCCCACTCTGTTTTCTGGACTCAAATGTTTTTTTAAAGGGAAATTAGTACATGGCTCCTACAGCTTGTTGCATGTTAGATTTAAAGGTCACCTATCGTGCTATTTCTAGGCAACAGCATAGGTCTCAGATATATCAAAACATATATAAAATGTGTCTAGGAAGTGTTTTGCTCAAAACAGGTCACCCATTCTAGCCATGCCTCATATCCCTCTATTTCACTTCCTGTTTCAAAAGTGCTGATTCTGGGTATAAAGCTTAATAAAAAAAAACATTTGATAAAAAAGAGGGGCGGAGCTTATGCCTGCTCATGCGGGAGATTCTACCGGCAGATAATGCAATGATGAAACGCCATATCATGGATTCTCCTGCTTCTTCACACATATGCTGGGTGTTTCTCAATGTCAAGGAAGGATGCTCCAGAGCCACTATTTCAAGGATGCTACGTCATCGAGTCCCGCCGAAGGACTGCTTTATGGTCCAGGCTCTTGGAATTCTACCGAGCCCGGCGTCCTTCGTAGTGAGAAATTTCGAGGCTGCACGTATCCTCCGCGGTCTTAAAATCCCCACAATGCTTTGCGCACGGACCAATTTCCAAAATCTGTGGCGGAAAATGTAAGGTGGGGCCTCTCATATGACGCACACTTGCTAACCTGTTCCATTCTTCGTTCTCAGAATGCCAGGAAGAATTCTTCCCTAGCTTCTGAAGGACCTGACTCGGAAGACTTGTCCTACCAAGGAAGCGTCCTCGACATTGAGAAACACCCGCTCTCTCCAGGACAGGTTAGCTCTGAGTGTTAGCGATGCTAATGTAAACACCGACCATATTACGTCCAAAACAGTCGGGCATTGTTTCTGATAGCAACTTTCTGATTGGGCCGTGGGTCCACATTTCAGATATGACGTCATATCGGACGCAAATCTGGATCAGCTCCGTTGTTCCCCGTTTTTAGAGATTTGGGTACGGAGGAAAAGAGAGAGGGTTTTGTTTTCTGACGCTGCGTGAGTTCCCCGACACACCGGGGACACATCTTTATGTTTAAAAGACATCAAAAAGTGCATTTTGCATGATAGGTTAATTCTTTGAGTGACAATCAGGATTTACAACTTTTAAGAAAATCAACTACTAAGGGTGAGGGATCATTTTAAGTCAAGTTCACCCTATACTGTATTAATGGGAGAGGAATTTTAACCCAAATATTTTGACGTTTCCAAAAAGTTATATTTTTTTTAAATGAAAGAAAATTAAGACAAAAAGCATAATTGTATGTATTTTAAAGACATTTTATTTATACAAATCATTTCTCATATACTTACATTTTAATATTTTATTCAAGGTTCTGTGGAAATGTTTTAAATATTTTTCCGATGATTACTGATTTGTGTTAATGGGAGTTAATGTTTTGACCTCAGTTACGTTTATTATAATTGAAAGCTGTTTAAAAAGGTAAAAGAATAATGATGAAAAAACAGGAAAAGCATTTTTTAAAGTTATTTATTACCAATACATGTCTAATCTTATGATAATTGAGTTCAAAGCCTTTTTTAAACATTTTAAGGATCTGTGGGATTCTCCTCTGGAAGTCAGTAGATATGCAATTAACACAATGTATATAGCACCTTGCCAATAACATGTAGCAGTAAAGTACCAAGTTACAGATATAGAGAATAATTCAGAAGATGCGCTGATTGGATACAAGTTTCTATAAAGACAGAAAGCCCTCCTCCAGTTCAACAAAAACAGTTGTAATGCCAAACAGATGCAAACGCACTATGAACACACAGCAGGAAGTCTTTTAATGAGATCAACATATTCTGTTAAAGTACAATCATCAAAGAACACCTTTATATCACACACACACACACACACACACACACACACAGAGAGTTTGCGGAAATAAATATTTGATTTTCACCGCGACGCGCGGCGCTCTGTGGAAACCTCTCTGATCTGCTGGTACGCTGCGAAGCTTTCCCGAAACTCATGCAGGAAGTTGTATTGCTGCGGGGAAATGTGATGGAACGTTGTTAGTTCACATGTTAATTAAATATGAAAGCAAAAGAAACGAACATAGTCAAAGCAAACAAACCAATTATAAGAACATAAATAATTATCTGGAGCACATTTTGAGTTGTTTTTGACACATACTGGGTAAAAGGTGCAGCCTTAAAGGTCCCCTATTAAACTGTTTTCATCAATATTTTATAGCTCTCAGATACAAAACGTCTCTGAAGTGTTTGGCTCCAACACCAAACAGATCATTGCAGCATTACCCATAATCCCCTCTGTTTCAGCCCTGTTTCCAAAGTGCTGATTCTCTGTCTGTTACTTTAGATGAAAATAAGGAGCCCCTCCCCACGCCCCTCTGAGAGACATTTGGTTACAAAGAACTCAATGGTGCTCTTGGGGCGGTGGTGGCGAAGTCGATAGGGACTTGGCTTGGCAACCAGTTCAAGTCCCGGCAAGACCAAGTGCTACCGAGGTGTCCCTGAGCAAGGCACCGTTCCCTACACTGCTCCCCGGGCGCCGTTCAAAATGGCAGCACACTGCTCCTAACACAGGATGGGTCAAATGCAGAGAAACAATTTCCCCACTGGGATTAATAAAGTATATCAAAAAAATCTAGGAGGAGATTCAGGTGATAAGGTGGGGGGGGGGTGGGGGGGTTACCTTGGTTGCTGATTGGCTAATGGTTACACAAGACAAACATCGTTGTGACATCACAAAGTGTCCAAAATCTAATCAGCTCATTTTCAGACAGGTTTTTATAGAAATGGATCAAAAAGAGAGAAAATCTTTGTTCCTGAAACGTTCAGAGTCTCTTTCCACAGAGGGGACACATGTTGATGTAGAAGAGACATGAGGAAGAGGGGACACATGTTG
The DNA here is from genome assembly GCA_902827135.1 of Harpagifer antarcticus. NCBI lineage: Eukaryota > Metazoa > Chordata > Actinopteri > Perciformes > Harpagiferidae > Harpagifer > Harpagifer antarcticus. Next base: position 157,740 of record CADEHL010001284.1, on the reverse strand, counting down.
ATGTAGAAGAGACATGAAGAAGAGGGGACACATGTTGATGTAGAAGAGACATGAAGAAGAGGGGACACATGTTGATGTAGAAGAGACATGAAGAAGAGGGGACACATGTTGATGTAGAAGAGACAGGAAGAAGAGGGGACACATGTTGATGTAGAAGAGACATGAAGAAGAGGGGACACATGTTGATGTAGAAGAGACATGAAGAAGGTGACACATGTTGATGTAGAAGAGACGTGAAGAAGAGAATTTTGCATAATAGGTGAACTTTAAGAAGTAAAATCGACATCACACTTTTGTTTAATGCTGAGATTGAGAGGATTGTCAGAGGTCTCACCTTCACCGTCTGAATGGCTCCTCCTCCTCGGTGCTCCCTCAGGATCTCTATGGCTTTGTTAGGAGTCATTGTTACAGAGAGCTGCAGCAGCAGGCAGGCGGCGACTGGAAACACAATAAAAAAACGGTTCAATTTAAACATTTAAAGAACAATTTGATCCTGATTTTCTAAATAAACGCATGAGTGAAATATACTTACTTAATCCCGAGCGTCCCAGGCCTCCGTAGCAGCTGAAGAGGAAAGAAAAGTGTAAAAATCTCGTCGAAACAGTGAAAGCCGGAGGAAAATTGTTGAATTGTGTAACGAGAGACGTCCCGAGGGGAAACATGTCTTAGTTCAGAGACTTCTGGTTTTCCAAATGTTATAAAATAACTCAAATATTTAAAAAAAACACGAGGGCTGTAATTTATTTTTCAACAAACCCTCGTTGGAGGTTTACCTGCCTCTCGTGAGTGCATTATGTCTTCACAAAAAGGTTTGAGATTTCTGGAGTCTGATGTCAGATATGCTGCAGACTAAGTGGCCTAGAACCTGGTGCATTGTATAAACAGCCATTATACCCTGCTTCACATTAAAATGGTTACTCTCTGATGCATTATGGGTAATCAGTTTCCTGGTGAACGGCTCTATCAGCTCTCTGAGGGATGGAAAGCCTCAGGAGAATTTACAAGTCCTGGATTTACAAAGTGAAACCTGATCCAGCAGCAGCCTTATTATCACTGCTGGTTTTCAGTCTGTCTCTACTTTAAAGAGTCCTCTCCTGCTGATGTTCAGGTCTATATCAGTATGTGTGTCCTCTACTTTAAGAGTCCTCTCCTGCTGATGTTCAGGTGTATATCAGTATGTAGTGCCTCTACTTTAAAGAGCCTCTCCTGCTGATGTCCAGGTGTATATCAGTATGTAGTGTCTCTACTTTAAAGAGTCCTCTCCTGCTGATGTTCAGGTGTATATCAGTATGTAGTGTTCTACTTTAAAGAGTCCTCTCCTGCTGATGTTCAGGTGTATATCAGTATGTAGTGTCTCTACTTTAAAGAGTCCTCTCCTGATGTTCAGGTGTATATCAGTATGTAGTGTCTCTACTTTAAAGAGTCCTCTCCTGCTGATGTTCAGGTGTATATCAGTATGTAGTGTCTCTACTTTAAAGAGTCCTCTCCTGCTGATGTTCAGGTGTATATCAGTATGTAGTGTCTCTACTTTAAAGAGTCCTCTCCTGCTGATGTTCAGGTGTATATCAGTATGTAGTGTCTCTACTTTAAAGAGTCCTCTCCTGCTGATGTTCAGGTGTATATCAGTATGTAGTGTCTCTACTTTAAGAGTCCTCTCCTGCTGATGTTCAGGTCAAAAAAATAAAAAGTAATTAAACGTAAAAGGTACCGACATTATTCACAATAGAAAATAAAAACTGTAGACTCTGAAAACACAATTAAAAATGAACCTGAAAATAAATAAGCAATTTGATAAACAAATAAATCAGGGGAACAGCATAATAACATATTTAAATGTGTATACCTTTCTGCACCGGGAACAGGCTCTGCTTCTATCGTGATGACGAGTTGTGGTAATATTCCAGAGTGAAGAGGAAGATCATACGGCATCATCTGCAGGAAATAATAACATTTAAAAATCACCAAAATACATTTAAATTCCTGTTTAGATATTAAGTAAAATAAATCATAATGACAAATTGTGATTGACTTTTTATTAATCAAAATACAGAAACAAATGAAAAGTGTTTACCCCGTTATGTGATAGTAGAATTGCTCACATGTTTCTCTGTCTGATAAACAGCCTTAGGAATACTTCTAAGTTTACAGATACTTCCTATGGAGGGTATTCTTAGTTAAACATTACTCACACTTCCCCCCCCCATTCCTGTGTACGAAACACCCAAATGATTCATCTTCTCCACTTAGTCCAAAACTCTGACTTCATCCATAATGACTAGACAAGAAAGGTCATAAAGTATTTTACTGCAACAAGTGAACAAAATGACACACAAAAACTTGTGAATTATAACCATGTACAAAAGTTACAAGGAAGTGTGGAAAGATACATTTAATCAAAACTGTGATGTTATAAGAGAATACAAAACATTGATATGAGTTTGTGTAAAAGTAAATCATATTGCACTTAATTCAAACAATACGTTGGCAGACTGAATTTTATCTGCTTTTTGTGTGAGTATCCACATTTCGTTGATTCTGGAGATGACGTCCGTTTCCGACTGAAAACTTGCGTTCATTGCTTTCAATTATACGGTGGATTATATCTGGGCTGAAAGACAAGAATAAATGTTTTGATAACTATGCTTGAATATTTATTGATTCTGCTTCATGTATTTGCTTTGCACCCCAGCACAGCCCAAGATGGAGAAGAAGTAGTCGGAATGCAGCCTCACTGAAAATATATAATCCCAAAGTAAATCCCAACAAGACGGGAAAATAACGTTCTTCTTCCACCAGCACACACCATCTCAAATACTCAAGAAGAAACCTTATACTAGAGTGAAGACAAATATTTAAAACAAATCTATATGACCAATTCCGATAACTATAGAGCAGGGCGGCTGGTTTTTTAAAACTGATAATATACTAAAATGTATTAATAATAACACATTTCTGAATTTAAATACACATCTATAGTAGATCTGCCTGCAGAGTCTATTAAAATGGTATTATATAAACAATTTAAATGTAATAAAAAAAGCTTTATAACAAAAAAGATGTACTTTCTTGCACTTAACAGCAAACATCATTAATACAAGACTTGTATCTTATATAAATAAAAAAGTTGGTGGCTGAGTGAAATATATTTAATAAAATAATGGTCGGCATTCTGAGCGGATTCAGATTATGCATTTATCTCAAAATTCTTTGTATTGGCCTGGTTAACTGGCCATTTTATTATTTGGTTAACCTCTAATCTAAAGATGACAGCAGGGGGACGGTAAGGTTGTCGGCAGTGACGCTGGAAGTAGTTTCCCAAAGACCTGAAACCATGAGAGTCTCCAGCAGAGTGAAACCAAGAGAGAGAGAGGCAGCCGAAAGCAAGCAGCAGATTACTGAACGAGAGAGACTCACCATGCCTCCTGGAGCGGGTGGACCCCCGTATGGACCCATGGGTCCGGGGCCGAAGGGGCCGGGGGCCGCAGGGTATCCTCCGGCTGCGGGGGGACCCCAGGACCCGGTGGGCATGGGAGGGAAGCCTCCAGCAGGGAATCCTGGGAAAGCTCCAGGGCCGGCTGCGGGGGGGAATGCACCCGGACCCCCCCCCGTACATCCCGTTTCCTCCGGGCTGACATCCAGGATAAGCAGGCGGATTTTGATATGGACCAGGGGGGCTCCGGGGCCAGAGGGAAAGGGTCCGGCTGGGTAAGGGGCAGGGCCTCCGGGGAGCTGTCCTGGAGCTCCTTCAGGGGGATAATGCCCGGGGTACTGAGGGGGGAACTGCCCGGGAAACTGGCCTGGGGCTCCAGGGCTAGAAGGGAACTGTCCTGGAGCTCCAGGTGCAGGGGGGTACTGTCCGGGGATCCCAGGCCCGGGGTGGAAGCCTCCAGGGGCAGAAGGGGGTCCCGGGTACTGCCCTGGTGCTCCGGGGCCACCAGACTGATATGGGAACTGCCCCGGGGCCCCCGGCCCGGAGGATCCAGCAGGGTATCCCCCTGGACCTGGAGCTCCAGCGGGATAACCACCTGGACCTGGAGCTCCAGCGGGATAACCCCCTGGACCTGGAGCTCCAGCGGGATAACCCCCTGGGGCAGAGGGCTGGGTGGGGGGCTCCGGGGCCGAGCCGGGCCACCCCGGGTTAGCAGGAGGTTGATGGTTCCCTGCCGGAGCCGACGGGTTGGTGTTCCCCATGTTCTTGGCTTTGCTCGGAGTGTCGTCTCCTAACGCGTCGGTCAGCTGGAGAGAGAAAGTAACTCTTGATTATTTAAGATGGGGATTCTTTTCTAAATGATCCATTAATTGTGTTGTCTACATGTCAGAGAAATACATCTTTATAATGTATTGTTTTACAAGTACAAAACCTAAAAGGTAAGACGAGACTGACCTAGGTACAGATATGAACTTTTCTAGAATATATAGAAGAGAAAAGCAGGAAATCTCCAGATTTCAGAAACTCAAAACAGCATTGATTGACATTTATACATTACTTCGATTAACCGATCATAGAAATAGTTGTTTATTTTCCTCTGGATACACTAACCATTACAGCTTTACTACGTTTACAATAAAGGAAGGTGAAACCATTTAAACAGTTCAATCCTTTAAACTCACCGAGAAATCTGCCATGATCTAAAAGAAAAACACAAGATGGAAACTTTCAGTAGTTATATGAGCACGTTGTCACAACCAATTATACATTGCAATTAAATAAAACCTTTGATTACTTCTTGTTTGTTTGTAACCTTTATTTAACACGGTGAAAATCCCATTGAGATCAACGATCTCTTTCAAGGGAGACCTGCAGCACATTGGTTACACATAAAAACCACAGCAAACAAAAAGGACATCATACAACATAATTACAGGGGTACAAATTAGAAACCTATTCACAATGACAGGTATCAAATAACATTTCATCCAGCCGAGCTTTAAAATGATGCAAGGGAACCAAAATGCTCAGTTTCAATTTTGTTTGCAGACTGTTCTAAGCTAGAGGAGCAGCGCACATAAAAGCTGTAGTGCCTAAAACAGTCCTAGCACTTGGCACATGGATCTCAAGCAATAGCTACTTGCCACTCTCTGTGAGATCAGAGAGCGGATGTAAGATGGGAGTTTACCCAACATGGCTTTATAGATAAACATGTACCCATGACTGAGCCTCCGTACAGTAAGTGAAGTCAAACCTGCCTTGGCATACAGGGTACGGTGATGAGTAAGTGCTTTACAGTTAGTAACAAATCTCAGCGCACTGTGATAGGCGGCATCTAACTTGTTCAGGTAATGGGCAGGTGCATTCATATAGATCAAATCACCATAGTCCAGCACAGGTAAAAAGGTCACAGTGACTAGCCTTTTCCTGGCTTCAAGCGAGAAACAGGACTTGTTTCTGAAAAAGAAACCTAGTCTAAACCTCAGCTTTTTAAGCAGACTATTGACCTGAAGTTTAAAAGAGGCAATCATCAAGCCATATACCTAGGTATTTATAACAGCCAACCACTTCGAATATTATTCCTTGCATAGTAACAACATCCAAAGCAGGCTCTGGTGTCTTTTTGGCTTTTGAAAAGAGCATTACTTTGGTTTTATCAACATTTAAAAGAAGCTTTAGTTCAGAGAGCTGAGTCTGAATAATGTTAAAAACAGCCTGTAATTTAACACCAGCCTCCTTAATGGAGGGACCTGCACAGTACATCACGGTATCATCCGCATAAAAATGTAAAGTAGCTTCATCCACATTTTTTCCTAAGCTGTTGATGTAGATGGAGAATAAAAGTGGACCTAAACAGAACCTTGAGGAACACCATTAGTAATGTTTAACCACTCAGAAGACAGCCCATCAAAATGAACACATTGGGACCTTTCAGAGAGGTAGTTCACAAACCACCCCACTGCATGGCTGGATATGCCTATACTGGCTAGCCTCTGCTTTAAGATATGATGGACAGTATCGAACCCTTTGGAAAAGGTCAATACATAGAGCTGCACAACTCTGCTTTTTGTCTAAGATATTAGCAATATCATTCACCACTTTCATTGTGGCAGTGATGGTGCTGTGTTGTGCTTTCTGAAACCTAACTGATGTTTACATAGGATGTCATTTTTACATAAAAACACCTTTACCTGTTCACTCACTAGGCTTTCAAGAACCTTGGCCAGAACTGATCATTTAGAGATTGGCCTATAATTATTTAATAAGTGGCCTCCCCACCTTTTAGTAGAGGCAGGACATACGCTGACTTCCATACTTTTGGAATTGTGTTTGTGCTGAGGGAGAGGTTAAAAAGAGAAGTAAGAGGTGGTGCAATAAAATCTGCAGCTATCTTTAAAAAGAAAGGTTCTACGTTGTCCGGACCAGCCGGTTTCTTAGGACCTAACTTGGATAAGGCTTCATGAACGGCTTCAAGAGAAAAACTGAAAGGGTTTTCCAGACCACATTGTTCAGAGTCACAGACTGTGGTGTTCACAGTAACAGAGTTAGTAACAGAATCAAACAAAGAGCTACAGGACACAACATGCTCATTAAAACAATTTAACATAGTGGCCCTGTCCGATATAGTGCCAGATGCTGTGGTAAGGCCAGGAGGTAGCTCATTACGGATTTCACAGTAGATAACGATTTTATGGCTTTCCAAAATTTTCTAGGATTATTCAGATTCTTGTGGTAACTGACAGATATACTTAGACTAAGCACTTTGATTTGTGATGTGAAGCTATTCTTAGCTGCCTAAACACATTAATGTTGGGGCCTTATTTTCAAAAGATGCCTTAATTAAATTAAGCACCAAAAAAAACACATATGAACAAACTAAAACATGAAGATAACATAAGACAGCCATAAGAACACAATACCAAAAACAAGTAGTAAATAAAAACAATCATATGCCATAACATTAAGATTTATAAGCACATTCTAAAAAAAACACATGTTCTAATCAAAGTGCGTTTGTTTTTTGGGAGGTGGTCAAGCTGTCAGCAGGGCTGGTCTCAGGCTGACTAAGTGTTTCCATCCCCGCCTGCTGACCAAATAACACATTGAACCCAGCCAAATACAGTCACTCAACTTTAAATCTCATTATGAGAAGTTACACAGACTGACTTTAGCTGCATGTTTTTTAAATGATCCAGTAACAGATAGTTGGCTATTAGCCTGTTAGCAGCTAGCTGTTAGCTTGTGTGTTATGTTAGCTCCTCGTGTTAGAAGAGAGTACAAACTGATATTTAATGTTACACCTCTCAGAAGATGGACTCCTCTCAGGTACTGTGTGGGTAAACAGGGAGGATTAGTGCAGCTGTTGGGACTCAGTTAGCCTGCTAATTTAGCCTCCCGAGGCAGAAAACTACAAGCTAACGTCAGCTCTGCTCTCACAACTACAAACTCTGGAGCAGGAAGCGCGCACACGGTGATGACGTATTCTGATGGCTAGGCGCGTCCCGAGCACACGCAGATAATGTAACACACCCCAACAAATTAAATACATTTAATTCAAGTATAAACAATTATAGTTGGAAAATTATGTTATGAAAATGTTTCAAAAGTAAAAAATACATTTAAAAAAAACATACGATTATTTAATGTTTCTTTCACTGGTGTTAAGTAACTAAGTACATTTACTCAGTACTGTACAATTTGGAGGTACTTTCCATTGTATGCTACTGGTGTACTTATACATCCACTACAGTTCAGAGGTAAATGGTGTAATTTTACTCCACTACATGTATTTAATACTTGTAGTTACTTTACAGATGTGGATGAATGATGTGAAAATATAATCAAGTGTTAAATCAGACTATTAGTTCCACCTGGAGTAAATCCACCAGCTACCCTGCAGTCTACAAAGTACTTCAGACTAGCTGCTCCTTCAACCAGCTACCCTGCAGTCTACAAAGTACTTCAGACTAGCTGCTCCTTCACCAGCTTTGAGAACACTTTCATGATCAATCATTATAAAACATATCATATATATTATTCTGAAATGGACCAATCTGCACAATGACTACTTTTACTTTTGGTACTTTAACTATATTTTGATGCTAATACTTTTTCTACTTTTACTTGAGTATATTTGAACGCAGGACTTGTACTTGCAACAGAGTATTCTCTGGTACTTCTACTTTTACTTAAGTACAAGATCTGAGTACTTTTTTTTACCTCATTGTGTTGGATAGCTTAATTTTAAATAATGTTACTTTTAAATTAAGCTTATATATAATCCCCTTGTAAAAAAACAACATGTCTAAAGCACAGTATGTAATAATAAAGTATGAGCAGAGGTTTATGACCAAGTTTTAAAGGGGGGGGTGCTTGTTTCTGATTGGTCAAACCAGTCACAAGATGATGTGAAGTTAAAAAAAAAAAAAACATTGAAAGCGTCTCTACCATTCAGAGCAGCTGCAGAATCAGGGATTTCTCTTTAACGCTACAATAATGGTAAGTTATTCCTTATTGTTCCGAGGTATATTAGGTTATTTCCCCTTCTGGGTTTACCACCCCTTAATAGTGTGTTTTTAATTAATGCAAAGTTCTGGGGGTTATTGAGGAAAAAGTGAGGTTTGGCAGATTGACTAGCGCTAGCCTGTTAGCCTAGCATGAGTTCCACCCTCCGTCCATTGTATCAGCGCGAAGCTAGCCATAATACAAAGGGTGCGCTTCCGGTTGTGGATTTCAAAATAAAACTACGAAGAAACATTGAGGAAAATCATGTACGCAACCAATTAGAGCACATAACAACCATTTGATAAAGAAAATATTAAGTACAATTTAATACGTAAAACAGCAATATATATATCTTTTTGAATACTGTAAAAAAAAAGTGAAGTAATTATCACAAATAAATATTATAATGTGATTTACAATATTAAGAATACAAAATAATATGCAATATACATACATACAAATTAATCTAGTTGTGCTATATATATCAGTAAACAACTCCTACTTAATAAACTGGTTTACTTTTTAAGTTTACCATCAAACAAAACAATGTATTATCGCATCAGACATGAATGTTTTTATTTTGAAGTGCTTCCTGTAGTTATGTAGCTAAACCTGGTTAGTTTGTCGAAGCTGTTTCTGTGTTTCAACACGTCTGGGTTCGGAGAGCTTTCTCAACACTAGATCTCTTATCATGATGAGTTATGTTTCTGACTAGTAATCAGCTCGACATTCTTCAGAGCAAAATATATGTCTAACTTTTACACATGAAATGCTTTAAATTAACAGAATAGTCTTATTTCCGGGCTGAATTAGCTGATGGCAGTGAGCTAGCTGTCAGTGTGGCTGCAGGAATGTACACCAGAAGTGAACCTGTGGCCACCTCCTGCTTTTACTGTCCTGCCCCATCATCTGCTCGTGCATGCATCCTGCTTTCCCTCTTCCTGCTTCTCCTCTCCCTCTCCCTCTCCCAGCCACATACTCTCCTGTTTAATCTGCAGAGCTCTGTGTGAGCTCAGTGAAATCCTCACTCCCACCACCCATCTGTGCAGGAAGGTGTAATTATAGAGGGTAGTCTGCAGAGAGTTTTAGGTTTTTTGTGCTGCAGTTATGTAACGTGACGACTCAATCCTGTTGAGACTGGAGTTGTGTGTGTTCTGTCTGAATAAAGCCTGTGGGTCAGACTGGAACTTCTGCAGAAAGATAGTTCAAATATGATAAGATAAGATGATACTTTATTGATCCCAATTTGGGAAATGTTTTTGTTGCAGCAGCATAAAAGACAAGGCATTTTACAATAAAACAAAATTAGAAATAAACAAGAAAAGAAAATATACATGTTGAATTTGACAAGATATTATATATACATAAATATATGACATATGGAATATTAATATTAAATATCGAACATTTTATATATGTGTAAAATGTACAACGTGGTTTTATTTAAGAGAAACTATGGAGCAGAGAGTTCTCTTCCAGCCAGAGGTGATTTATTGGACATTGTAAATAAGATTTTACTATTGCTAATTCAGATGCTGACGTATTGCTTTACAGTCGGGCAATTCTTTGCATGAAACCACTTGAAGCTACAGTACACATGATGCCATTAACATACAAATAACACGACTTAAAGATCATCTGTCAGTAATACAAATGTCTATCGGTGTAAAACAAAGTAATGAAAACCCAAAGTTCAAAAAGGTATTTATCAGCAATACAGATTTCCATCAGTTTAAAATAAATGGATCCCAACACAAGTGCAGAAAAGGTTTTCAGGATAAGATTCCCTAAAAGAATGTCAAAGTGAACTTTAGTGTCAATCTTTCAGTTTGTGTGTACAGATAGATCGAAATGACGTTTCCAAACAATCTCAAGTACAATTATACAATATACAGATATGTATATCCTATATACACAACAGACACATTTACACAAAGTCCACCAAACATGTGTCCATTACTGCAGCACATTATTAATAATATCAGTCATTGTATTTAGTTGTAAGTGCATGTATTTCCTGTTTCCATCAGAGTGAATCACTGGCGGTGTGTGATGTGGACGAGGATCTGGTGAAGAAGCTGAAGAAGTTTCGTTTCAGGAAGGAGACGAATAACGCCGCCATCATTAGTGAGTGCTGCGAATATCTCATGTTTATAAATGTGTTTTAACCCTCCTGTTGTCTTCGGGTCAAATCTCACCGATTTACTACTTTCATCAGTCATAACTTTACATTCGGTAGCATTAAGGCTTTACGATATCCTTCACAGTAGACATTTGAACATATGACATGTCTGATCACCACTTTCATTGAATGTTGGATGATTTAGTCAACTTTGTAACACCCATGGTGTTCGTAACCATCCGGATCAGATAAAACACACACACACACACACACTCTAGATGTGTCCCCCCCCCCATTATGTGCCCATCCCCCCATGTGAATCACACCTGGCACACGCAATACATGTTCAGTGTCTATTCTTTGTATATGTACTGCAGTTGTTCGTGTATACCAGCAGTCTGATACAATATGTACAGTTTGAAAGGGTGTGAAATGAAATGTGGTGATTAATGGTTTGTGTGTTCATGTAATAGCAGTTTAAACAGGACCGGTCCAATTTGACCGTGAACACCAAAGTAAGGGGGGGAAACTAACACAATAGGATTAAAGCCAAACAGAAATAGGATGGCTGCACACAAATCTTAATATATCTTCTTTTTGCCAGGTTTCTTTTTAATTCAACCTTTTAGTATTTCATTATTTTTCATGCTTAATTCTTACTATGTGTTGTTTTTGTATTCAACATTAATTTATTATTTGTTGCCCCTCAGTGAAGATCGATAAAGACAAGCAGCTGGTCATTCTTGAAGAAGAGCACGAGGTAAGTTAGCCATTAAACTCTCACACATCGCTCTGCATCAGCTTTCAAAAGTTAAACTTTGTGCTAATCTAGATAAAGTTTTACTCAGAACATGACGCAACAGAGAGACTGTACTATGAACATCTGTCTTTTTCTTTTAAGGATATTTCTCCTGATGATCTGAGGGAGGAGGTTCCTGAGAGACAGCCGAGATATCCTTTCAATATGTGACTTATTTGAATAATCATTTTTAATCTTATCTTGCAGTCTGTGGAGTTAATGCACTCACAGCAGCTACTGTTGTTTATTATCAAGTACAAATACATTTTAAAATCGATTCACTACAGGTGAACAGGGGTCAAACATGTACCAAATGAAATCACCATGAAACTTCCTCTCTTCATTACTGACATTAAAGGTCACCTATCATGCTATTTTTAGGCAATAGCATAGGTCTCAGATATATAAAAAACATGTCTATGAAGTGTTTTGCTCAAAATACCAAACAGATCACCCATTCTAGCCATGCCTCATATCCCTCTATTTCACTTCCTGTTTCAAAAGTGCTGATTTGGGTATAAAGCTTTAAAAACAAACAAAAAGAGGAGGGGTCTGAGCTCATGCGGGACCCAGCAGCTACTGTCTAAATCATGGATTATCAAGGATTCTCTCTGAAACAGTCTGGAGCTCAAAGGCTTTCTCTCTTGCCGGTTATACCACAAGGTGAGTTCCTTTTTACTTCCTGCCTCTTCACACACATGCTCTCCAGTACAGGTTAGCTCTGAGTGTTAGCGATGCTAATGTAAACACCGACCACATTACGTCCAAAACAGTCGGGCATTGTTTCTGATAGCAACGTTTCTGATTGGGCCGTGGGTCCACATTTCAGACATTACGTCATATCGGACGCAAATCTGGATCAGCTCCGTTGTTCCCCGTTTTCAGAGATTTGGGTACGGAGGAAAAGAGAGAGGGTTTTATTTTCTGACGCTGCGTGAGTTCCCCGACACACCGGGGACACATGTTGATGTAGAGAAGACATCACAAAGTGCATTTTGCATGATAGGTCCCCTTTAACACAATTATTTGATATTACAAGTTGTCTGAAATATTATGATTCAATATGCATAGAGTTATGTAATGATAACTGTTGGTGAGTGTAGGAGAAATAAGACACAAACAGACAAAGTTCGTTAAATAAACTTTTGAAAGTGGATTATTGATGTTGTCATTGACCAGGCGTGTTAAGCCTTAACAAGTTATTTTAGTTAATTAGGTATTAAGTGAAGACAGTTAAGTTCTTCATATCTATTTCTGTCTGGACTGCTCTTTGTTTCAATGAATTTCAAAGTGAACTGTCCTTAGCACGAGGAACATTTATCGTCTACAGTTATAAATACGTACACGACGACGGACGCGTCTCCTACCCTCTCTGCTTCATCTTCTCCAGCCCAGCAGGTAAAAAAGCACTTTTTAAAAGAGTGCAACATTTCGTGTTCTGCCATTTTCTATCATCAGGGACATGTTTGGTTATGTTTGTGTATTTTTGTTGGACAGGTTGCAAACCAGAGCAGCAGATGATGTACGCGGGAAGCCTGAACAAACTGGTGCAGACTGTGGAGCTGACCAAGGTGAGTGAGCTGCCTCGACTGTGGTGCTCAATCATAAGTACCTTTGTATTTGGGACCTAATCTTTATAGTATTTTAGGTTTTTTTCTCATAAATGTGTTGCTTTTTTCTTGTACATTTATCACTTAAATCCCAGGAAATATTTAAATGTATTACTTTCTAATCTCAGAGAAAATGTGTGATACTTCACCTTGAATATGTTAACTTTAATTTAATCAAATGTTATTTTTTACTACTTTCATCCCAGAGAATATTTGAAATGTATGACTTGACAAGCTCAGAGAAAAGTCCTGTTATTTCTTGTACATTTCTGACTTTAATGTCATACAATTAAGTGTTTTTCTTTTAAATGTAACCTATAATGACCCAGATACGCCTTCCTACTTCTCCCTTATTGTGTTAAATACATTTTATAATGTTTCTTTCAATGTTTTTTTCCCGCAGGTGTTTGAGATCAGGAACACAGAGGACCTGACGGAGGAATGGCTCAGAGAGAGACTCGGCTTCTTCGGCTAACCTCCTCTCACCGGTGTTCGTGGATGTGAGGATGACGCACAACCTCTGGAGGAGAAAACAGTTAATGTCTCCTCCTCTGCACCAGACCTGATTCAAATACTGTTTCAGTTTTACAGTTTACGGCACACTACAATTCAGTTTGACTCTAACTAATCCTCTCAAACTGAAAACACTATTTGACGCAGGTCTGCTTCGCTTTTCATACAATCTCTCCATGTGCCAGTTATGTGTCTGTATTAAATTAACACTCCAAAAGCTCCTAAAGGTTCTGAGATGAATCACTATCATCCGCCCTCATGACATTCAGGAGAAAGGCATTATAACAACAGATTTACTTTCTTCCAGTCGTTTACTCGCAGCGTTTCTCTAACTTTCTTTTGGATTCTTTTTCTGGTGTATTTGGGGTTATGTAATGTAACACACACACTTCCTGCGAGAAGATAACATAGATAATAGAGTTTTGAGTCGGTCTCACCTTCAGGGCATTTCAATTGTAACAAACTTTATAAAGCTGCAACGACTAGTCGACTAATAACCGACTATCCGTGGAGTAACAGGCAACCTCTCAAACAAGGAGATTTGCTGCTTTTCTCTTTTTTATATCATTAAATTAAAAAACAAAACATCACCTCAGACTTTGAGAAACTGGGATGGACATTTTTCTGACATTTTATACACTCAACATTAATCGATTAATCTACAGAATAATCAATTATAAATTGATTTTGAAAATAATTGTAAATCCCCCCCCCCCTAAACTGTCCCATAACTCTAAGAGCATTCCTAAAACGTGTGTGTTATGTGTTTTACCTCCTTCTGTGTTATCGCGTGGTCATCACACTGCAGATCTTCTGTTTAGAGAGAAAACATGATGCATTATGGGTAAAGCTGTAATCTGCCTTTGACCTGCATATTTCTCACTCCTAAAAAAACAACATTTCCATTAAAGCATTCCAGATTGAACAATGTATACACACAACAAACCTCTGTCTATGCCACACACACACACACAGATTGCATCATAGTTATTGCCGTTATTAGTGTTTCTGAATGTTGTTTCTGATCCTGATGTGATTTTGATCTCTTAGCACAGCGTTGACAATGATGGCTGCGACTCCTTCATATTTAGATATTGTAGGTAAAGGACGGCATCGGGGAAATTTACATTTCCAACAGGGTTTGACCAATAAAGCTTTGTGACGGCTGATATTTCTGTTTCTGAATGTACTCAGCAGCTCCTATTCTGCGCCAAAATCTAATATTTACAGTCCTGTCTCTTAAGTATTTTTACAGAAGCAGTACATTTATATTTAACGATTTTGTTGACTACATTGAATTACAAGATTGCTTAAACTCCACAAAGACTCATGCAAAAGCTCCTCTAGTGTTGAAGCATTAAAGAACCATAAAATAATCTGAAATGACACAGAAACCAAAAAATTAGCTAAATAAACAAAGACTGAAATTACCTTTTTTAATTTTCTAGCTAGAACACATTTCAAAGTGGATTAAAAGCAACATAAATCGTGTCACTTTCCAAACATTTATGGACTGTATTTTATGTTTTGGACTATTGTATGTCAGTTGTTCCTGTGAAGCAGCATTTTAAACACTTAAATGCATGTATTAACAGCAGGAAGACTAAACCCAGATAGTTGAAGCGACATGAAATGTACTTAACACAACTGTATATTTCTGGTGGTTTTATGTGAGAGAAACTTCCGTTATCAAGATGTATACAGACAATAATTAGCACAAATGTATCCCTACATCAATACAGTGATACTGCTAAGTCGACCATAACAAGGCCTTTCCTTGATTTTAGGTGTCGTCATAAATAGGTCAATTTAAAAAGGGCAAAAACTAAATATTTTTTGGAAGGGAGAAGTAGAAGGTTATGGGAAAAGCTTTGTTGGGATCATTTCGGTAGAGATTTGACTTAATGATATGTACGCACAATCACACAAACCTTCATGTGAATGATCTATTGACGTGTAATATTTGACCTGGTAATCCATCGGGAACAATGGAGTGTAGCTGTTATTTTATCTGCTGTTTACTGATGCCATCAAAGCTTAGATTTACACTGTCAGCTCAATATTAGTCAGTCATTAGAGTTAGTATCTTGCTGCTGTAGCAGACAGTTAGTTTCTGTAGTCGAGCTGAAGTTATACAACATCCTTTAAAGGAAGAGAACGTCTTATGACACTACGACCTGCAAACCCCTTTACATTTTATTTGAAATGTGCAATCTGCTGATTTCAATGTGAATATAAAAACCTTTTCTGCTGTTAACGAAACTCTTTGAAATGTGGAGAGCTACTGTAAAAGAGGTGCATGCTTTTAATGTGAAAGGGTTAGAAAGGCTTGAAAGAAAATTCACTCTTACATGCTGCTCTGTTACATGCAATTTAAATGATTATGATAATTTTATAAGACTGAATTTATTTGCATATCAATTCCTAAAAAAAGGGGGGAACACCTGCATCTCAAACATCTGGTCTCAGCTGTTCTTGGAATATTTACGAGTATATTTTCACAGAAATGGGTTGAAGTAGACTTAATTAAATCACATTTAAATACATTTTTTAATGTATGGTCTTTTTGGTTTTGTTCTTGGTTTTGTCCTGTGGATCTATAGCTGGCTTCCCTCCTCTGTGGTGATCTGTTGTATTTTTAACAGTATTTCCAAAGTGTTGTTCAGCTCTTGGTGTCTTCTCTGATTAAATGCTTACTTATTTTTCTTTCCTTTTGTAATACAAAAACACACCTGAGATGTATCATTACCAGCTGCCTCATGGCATCAGTGAAACTTGACATATTTGTATTTTCCATACTTTATAAAGTGTCTATTGTCCTGCTGTCCAAATAAAATGACAGTGATGTTTACCCCTCTGTTTCCTGGAGACTGTTGTGTGAACATGTTCCTCTATCAGATTCATCATTGACCTGAAAGTGAAAATATAAAATATAAAACAAGCAATCATGGAAACAATTAACCATGACAGGCCAACGATGTTCTTATATATTATATGTGTTAGGAACCAGAACCACCCACCACAGGCAATTTCAGTAACGTTGGAGTTGGAGTAGGAGAATATGCCCAGAAGCACATAAATTACTCCAGAAGATGGCAGTATTGCTACCAGCTAGCTAACTACTGACTGTAGAAGAAGACCCACCGACACAATCTCAGCCCGGTGACCGACTGCCTGCCTCTGCATCACCGCCACGGATCGAGCCAGGACCCGACCAACAGAACCGGAGGGAAAATGGCGTTCACATTCGCGGCCTTCTGTTACATGCTGGCTCTGCTGCTCACAGCGGCTCTTATCTTCTTCGCTATCTGGCATGTGAGTACACGTTTGGGGCACTGTGAGATAAAGACTTTCGGCCCCTGGCACTGATTAAAAAAAGAGCCAGGAACGGCGATTTAAGACCGGGGCTAATGTGTATGCCAGGCCGTCTTTGGGGCATTTTCCCCGGGACGTTTTTAACCGTTTTAACGTCTGGATCGGACGTTAGGTCCATAGCAACTGCCGCGCTTAGAAAAATACGTCAAGTCAACCGTTCTAGAATGAATGGCATTATTACAGTCAGCCGTTGGGCTAGGAGCTAACGTTAGCTAGCAGTAAAAAAAACATAAACTAAAAACTATTAAATCGTTTTAACGCAACCCTCTTCTACTATTAATGTGTTATTAACCGTAGTTCTTATTAAATAACACATGTCTAATCATGTATCATGCCTTTTAAATTATTATAGATTAGATATTATTATCTGATAGCTTGTTAGCCGGCTTAGCTAACGGTAACGTCAAACTGTGATGGTGCTGTCAATCATCAGAGATTCTGTCTTTTTCCACGACATGGCACAGTTTCTTGTTTTGTTATTGTTTATTTTAATTTCACAATGTCAATATAATCAGTGCAGATTGTAAACTTTACTCAGTGGTGGGTAGTTGAATAAATGTTCTCGAGTACATTTACTCACTTGAGGTAAATCACTTACTATGGAATATAAACAACACTTAAATCAGACTTTAGTTACACCTGCAGTAAATTCACAAGCTACCCTGCAGTAAAAAATGATTAAAACTAGCTGCACCTTTGATAACACTTGAATGCATGTAATGTTGAATGCATCAATAATTATAATCAAGTAGTAAACTAAGTATATTTTGATGCTTTTGTACTTTTACTTGAGTAACATTTTGAATGCAGGACTTCCACTTTTGAATGCAGGACTTCCACTTTTACTTAAATTCAAGCTCCGAGTACTTCTTCCACTTCTGCTTTTACTTTAGTTGATAATTACTCAAAAAGTTGCATTGTTAACGTAACACATGTTTACCACATAAATATAGTTTGTTGGTGTAAATAAACATGAATTATGTGTCATTTAGAATAAAGAAAATTATATGGATTGTGGATGTGAACATATTATTAAATATCACGTCATTACGATGTTGTTACAGTAGGTTTCAGTTGTAAACAACGAGAATAGTAGGCCAATATGTCCTGCATTGCTATGAGGGGTAACGCTAAAATATTTGGTCGTATAGTACAAACGTATATCAAAAATATTTTTCAATAATTATTTGATTTCATCCTGGCATTTTACAGGATGTGCTGCTTTATTTAGCAATTGTTTGTGACCATTTTTGTCAGACAAAAATTACAATTAGCAAGCTTCTTTGCTTCTTGGAATTTATAATGGCCGTTTTTCACAATTTTCTTCCATTTAGTAAAATAGATAATGATTGATTAATTGGAGGGGAACATTACAGATAATTTCACAGTGAAAATAACCATTAGTTGCAGACCAATTGGAGAAAAAAAAAACATATCTATAGTATGAATGTTGCATATGAAGTTACTGCTCTTAGTAAAATATGTGGCATTACAATAACAAAGTGACATATTGATGATACACACTTATGACACCTTTAAAACCTGCAAAAGATTCCACGTATTAGAATATCCAAAAACTAAGAAGATATCCAGTCTCGTATTATGATATTCTAAGGGCACAACATTTGCATCATGTACCAGTCAAATATGCAAGTTGCTTTTAGATTTGCATCCCACAGGACACAAAAACAAACAATGGTCATCTATTGAGTGACAGGTCAAATATAAAATGTACATTCGGTGATAAAATAGTTAATTTTACAGCCTGAAAACTGATGCATTTGCCAGCCCTTGAACTATAATTCTCCCATCTTACCCAATCAATTCAAAGCCTTTTTTCATGTGTTCAGCTGCCGTTTGTGATTTCTTACATTGTGATTGTCTTTCTCCCGCTCCAGATAATAGCATTTGATGAGCTCAAGACTGATTACAAGAATCCTATAGATCAGTGTAACACTTTAAATCCGGTAAGTGACTCCACCGTACCTCACACACCCTCCTTGCCTCTTTGCATGCAGAAAAAGCTCTGTTGAAATGTCTTTTTATTTACTTTAGGAGGACTTTATCCGCCTGTCTTTTTTCAATCATTTCTCTGCACTGTTATGCTAAATAACCTGCCTGTTGTGTGAATTCAGTGATCTTTCCAGCTGTAAAAACTCTAATGCTTTTGTTTTGTCCTAATCTGCTTCTATTTTTTTACACTTTGTTAACGACAAAAAGACAATTGAAAAGGTCAAAAAGATTAAGAGAATCAAAATTGCATTAAAGGTTTGTACCAGTCTTTAAAATGCTCGCTCAGTTCAACTCAAGTCTGCAGTCTTGTCATTTTGCACGGAGAAGTGTTTGCAAACGTCTTTTCAGTTAACGTCTTTTCAGTTAACTAATCTCAGAGTTAAAGCCGGACTTTAGCCCGGGATTAGACGACTGGTTTCTTTTTCCTGTCAAATATTTTATATTTCAGTGAGCATTTCAGACTGATGATTTTCTTAAGCCTTTTAAAGTGTTGCTTTAAGGGTTCGAGCATTCATGGAAATTAAAGATTGTTATTTTTTTATTGTTTACACCTCATGTAACCATTTGTTTAGGTGCATATTTAGATTGTAAGAGCCACAGTGTGTGTTAGGGCTGTGCAATTAATCGTATTTTAATCTCAATTATGGCTTGCAACGATTCCGAAAACAACGTAATCTAAATAAAACGATTATTATTATTTAAAAAAAAAAAAAATTAGTTATTATTGTTTTTTTATGATTGGTTTTTCAGTTGAATTATAAAGTTCAGGGTAATCAACTGTCAAACATACTGTTCACATTTTTTTTCAACACATTGATGTTTTCAAAGTAAATGGATAATCATTTTTAATAATCGTGATATCAATTATTGACCAAAATAATCGTGATTATGATTTGCCATAATTGCACAGCCCTAGCTCACACCTCATGTCACCATTTGTTTAGCTGCATATTTAGATTTTAAGAGTGTGTAGAAGTTATTATTTGAAGTGTAGCTGTTAACTGAAAAGACTTGCAAATGCTCAAACATGCATGATCTTTATTACAACCTACCCTTTGTTGCAAATAGTGTTACAGTTATCGCAATAGTATATTCCCAGTCAGAAAACTTGTCGTGAGTTTGAGATTAAAAAGTATATTGACCCCGGGTCTGAAAAAGCTTTTAAATCACAGTATTATAAAGTAGTAAAGATATAAATGCAAGCAGGATTTTTCTAGCAAAGCTTTTTGAATAGCGGGAACTCTGATCTGTGGATCCTGGTACAGCTTGATTGTTGAAGTGTAGGCTGCAGTTTGAATCATCAATTAGAAAAACTAAGCCACCATTTTGAACTCACTTCTGTCTCGGGCTGTACCGAAAAGTTTAAAACTTCATTAATTATCCATCATTTATATGAGTTTAAAACCTTTTGTTTCTAAGAAACCAGGAGATGCTGCTGTCTGCTAATACATGTTCGCTAAAACTTTTAAAAATTTAAAAAGTAAAAAATGTTTTGATTTACCATTAAACATTTATTTTTGTTGATACTAATTTTAAGTGCAATGCAGATAAACATAATTAAATGGAGACTGGGTGTTTCTCAACGTCGAGGTCACTTCCTTGGTAGCACATGTCTTCCGAGCGTCTTCCTTCAGAAGCGAGGAAAGAATCCTTCCTGGCATTTGGAAAACGAAGAGTGGAACAGGCGAGCAAGTGTGCAGGTGTGCGTCATCTGAGAGGCCCCGCCTTACATTTTCCGCCACAGATTTGGGGAAATTGGTCTGTGCGCAAAGCATTGTGGGGATTTTAAGACCGCGGAGTCGACACATGTGCAGCCTCGACATTTCTCGCTACGAAGTACGCCGGCCTCGGTAGAATTCCAAGTATCCTGGACATTGGAACAGTCCTTCGGCGGCACTCGACGTAGTATGTTTGAAATAGTGGCTTCCTCGACATTGAGAAACACCCAGTGACAGTGTTTAATACATTTTAATACAAGTTCAGCAATTTTGTAACTAATTTGATTTTATTAAATTATATTTATTTAAATATCGGTCTTGGTTTTTTATAGATATTGGACTTAAATTATTTTTCAAAAAAAGCATTTTCACTGGGTTCTAAAAAGCCTTTGCCCTCCCGCTTACCGCACATAAAGAACCATGCACTAATGAGTACGGCTCATAAAGAAAGTTCGTATCATCAAATCTAATCGGATTCATAAAATTGATTTAAAATGTAGGTTTTTTTTTCAGGATGAGGACAACCATTAATACGACGACAGACGTGTGCAGCTTCGTTGGCAAGCCTCAAGCTTAAGAGGGTGAAAAATAAGTAATAAAAATAGACATTCGGTGCAGCCCTAGTTTTGGCTCTAGCCTCGTCGCCTGCGGTTCTGAGCAGATGGCGGAAGAATCCCAACACACAGCAATATTTAGCAGCAGCTGATTGGTTGGTGATTTCAGGAGTAGGAGGAGAGATTTTAGTTTTAAACATACATTCCTCCGTCTCTAATCCTCAGTTCTTTCTGCAGTTCTTGTCTTTCTGTGTGAGGAGGATGTGAGCTGCAGTGTTTCTGCTCTTGTTTTGGATTTAGCAGCACAGTGCAGGATTTCCACTCCTCCCTTTCCTGCACCTTTCCCTCACCTTTCCATCTGTGGACTGCCTCCCCCCCCCTCACTCCCCCCCTCCGCCCTTTTTGACTGCATGGCTTCCATGTGGTGCCTCCATCTGCCCCCCCCACCACAGTGAGCGGTTGCTGCTGCATCCTCACTGCTCCCAGCATGCTCCTGTTTACAGTGTGTTTGTCAGGACGCTCTGCCGTCACTGCAGACACAAAGATAAAGTGCAAATCTTCTGCAGAACAAGTCTTTGATGGGGTTCCCCTTTTGATCTGTGGTCACATTTGATTAGTTATGACATGTAACCAGGGTGGGAAATAAGCCTTTTTTATCCACCTGCAACAACCGCCTAGACTTTTTAATTCCACTAGGAACTCGCTTTATTTAACACAATTATAAGTCAGTGATAAAGCAGGATGCACGATGTCTAATATTTACATGTTTGCTACAGATAAGACAACTCATATTTTCAATGTCAAGTAAAATGAACACAAACGCAACATGGCACAACTCTCTTGCTGCTTGATACAAAAGGACTAGTTTACACAATGCACTCTAATTGTAAGCCTCTTGGATACAGTGTGAGACAAGCTGTATCCACGTCTAACAATCACAATCCTTCATTAACCAATAGGAGAAACATGCAGAAAGGTAACATTTGGTTTCAAAAGAAATGTAACAACAGTAATGTGGGAAAGCTGTGGCTCCAAAAGGATCGACCAAATCCAAATCAGGAAGCATTGGTGCAATATCGTGCAGCCCGATCTTCCTCTGACACACACACAAATATGTATTAGTTATCATTTCTGAATGATATCTAACAACGCATTTCTCAACATACAGTATATCGTGCATCCCTAGTGCTAAAAGCTACCTGGCTGCAGTCACACTTTACACTTTGTCCCACCCACATTAAGCAGAGGACATCTGGAGGTAATGATAATCCTCACTGTGGGAGATGATAGCCAGCCAAGTGGGGTCTTTTCTCCTCGTGTTAGTGTTAAAATCACTCTCTTTGCAGGTGGCAGGCTTTCACTTCCCTCCCTGTTAACTGTGTTACGCAGTCTGTCAGATGGGTGCATGATGAAGCACTGTTTACATGTTTAACCTGCAGCAGAGGGGCATGAGAGTGCGACAGGAGGCTTAATAACATATTGCATTGCTCATTAATATTTCACTCGTCCTGTCTCTCACTCTCTGTGGAGCGGACTGCCGTTCTTAAATAGCTCTTTGTAAAGAGGCCTCGTTATCTCAATGAATGATTAAGTCTTTAGTGAGGCAATTTAAAGATTTGACTGGCAGTAAACGAGTACACAGGGTTATAAGAACAAGAGGGTTCACGGTTAAATGCTCGTGTATTTTAACATGTTGTTTTTATTTTGCTCTGTTTTTAAGCTGGTTCTCCCAGAGTATCTGATCCATTTCTTCTTCTGCGTGATGTTCTTCTGCGCGGCCGAGTGGCTCACGCTCTCTCTCAACCTGCCGCTGTTCGCCTATCATGTCTGGAGGTGGGTATCGCTCATAAATAGATAACCAGTTAGAATACTTTATCTATTAATACACGATGAGCCATTTAGTGTGCAGGACAAAGTACAGAATAGTCAGATTCAAGGAGGTATATCATGTTCCTGTTCAAATGTCTTATATCTTTTTTTGAATTATTTCATTTTAGGATAATTCACATCAAGTTTAAAGTTCTGCTTTTCTCTATTTAATATCAAATTAAAGTAATATCTCTGAGATATGGACTGACAACACATCTGAAGACATCACCTTGGACTCTGAGTAACAGCGATGGACATTTTTCAGTATTTTCGGACACTTTACACAACGAACCTCCTGAACCATGGACACTGCAGGAATCCTAACTGGGAGAAGCTAAAGACTAGAACTCCCATGATGCCTTGCAGCTGGCTGACAATGACCCTGTCTTTGTGTCCCCGTGCTGCAGGTATATGAGCAGACCGGTGATGAGCAGTCCAGGGCTCTACGACCCGACCACCATCATGAACGCTGACATCCTGGCCTTCTGTCAAAAAGAAGGCTGGTGCAAACTGGCTTTCTACCTGCTGTCCTTCTTCTACTATCTCTACGGGTACACAAACTCTTTTTAACTTGGTTGTAAAGTGATTTTTTTTAAATAATTGTATCTGGGGATATGTAGTTTGTAACAATCATGGAGTTAACTTCATCTTGGGCAATCTGCCATATTTCTAAATGTAAAAAGTCTAGAGCAGATTGGGTTTGGTGCTTATTTGCCTTCGAAACTCACAATTATGATGTTATTGAATTATGCTGCTGTAATTCAGCGGCAAATTAAACTGATTTCAGATGGGATTTAATTGCAAAAGTGGGTCGAAAAGGATGCCAGATAACGGGATAATGATATAGTAAAAAGTCTGAACTCCTGATCAGGGAGTTCTGGTTGCAGCTTTTAAAACGCTTCATTCAGACCGTGGCTAACATTGTAGCTCATGTAGCTTTATGGAGTAATGCTTGAAGGCAGCATAATGCAAGTCAATCGCACTTCTGTCAATTTTACTTTGATATATTTTAACAATATAGCATTATAATGTTAACAGGTGAGTTTACTCTCTCCTATCATTTTTTTAAAGCCTTGCTATCAAACTATAAGCTCCCAGGACCAGAGGTACCAACGCGGTTTGTGAATTTAAGCATCGACTTGCTATCGAATTATTGTTTCTTGTGACGTCCCTACACCTTATAATAGAACGACCCTTAGGTGAGAAATCCAACGTCCCTTTACGTTAAAATCCAACCCCTAATTGTTTTCTAGGACATTATGACCCTGGCATTTAAAATCTGAAATCCCTTAACTGTAGAATCCAATATCCCTTAACTGTTTTATTAATGACCCTTAACTATAAAATCCAACACCCCACAAATATATTATAGAACGTAACAACCCTCAGATGTCAAATCCAAAATCCCTTAACAGTAAAATCCTACCTACCTTAACTGTTTTATAGGTCATAATGACCCTCCGATGTTAAATCCAAAATCCCTTAACTGTTATATCCAACGTCCCTTAACTGTTTTATTTGACATTACGACCCTTAACTATAAAATCCAACATCTCTTAACTATAAAATCCACCCTCCCTTAACTGTATTTTAGGACCTTGTAGCCTGAGATTTCAGATCCAAAATCCCTCAAGTGTAAAATCAACATCCCTTAGCTGTATTATAGGACAAAATTACCCTCCGATGTTAAATCCAAAATCCCTTAACTGTTTTATCCAACGTCCCTTAACTGTTTTATAGGACATGACCTCTAAAGTAAAATCCAACATCCCTTAACCCTAAAATCCACCCTCCCTTAACTGTGTTATTTGACATTACGACCCTTAACTATAAAATCCAACATCCCTTAACCCTAAAATCCACCCTCCCTTAACTGTGTTATTTGACATAACGGCCCTTAACCCTAAAATCCACCGTTCCTTAACTGTGTTATATGACATAACGACCCTTAACTATAAAATCCAACATCCCTTAACCCTAAAATCCAACATCCCTTAACTGTATTTTAGGACATTATAGCCTGAGATTTAAATTCCAAAACCCCTTAAGTGTAAAATCAACATCCCTTAGCTGTATTATAGGACAAAATGACTCGAGATTTAGAATCCAACATCCCTCAACGCCCTTAACTGTAAAAACCAACGTCCCTTAGCTGTTATATAGGTCCTAATGACCCCTGAGATGTAAAATCCAACATTTGTAGGTGTCTAAATTGTTCTTTCTTGTTTCTAACAGGATGATCTATGTTCTGGTGAGCTCCTAAAGGAAGCTGAAGGATGCCAGAAAGCAGACTTGAAGACGCTGATGATGTTAGTGCGGGAAACTGGACCGACGCTCAGAAACATCTGACAACAGACGAACTCTCAAAACCCCCCTTACTTACTTACTTACTTACTTACACACACACACACACACACACACACACACACACACACACACACACACACACACACACACACACACACACACACACACACACACACACACACACACACACACACACACACACACACACACACACACACACACACACACACACACACACACACACACACAGCGCATTTCCGGAAACATGAACCCCAATTTAAAGAGAATATCTCGTTGCAGCGTTCCTCTCATAGCACTAGTTAAAATGTTTTGGAAACCAAGGAAAAACCTGAAGGACAAGTTCATTTTACTTCCTTTTTATTGATGTGGTGATTTTGATGCTTTGGGATTTAAATAAAGTTTTGTTTTTTTCTCTCAGATTTTGAGTGTTTACAACTATAGGCAGACGGTTGCCGCGTTAGCTTTTCCTGTGAATTAGATTCTGGGCTTTTAGCAGCTAAATTATACCTGCAGCGTGATTCATTATCGTCACTAAAACCAGTAGTTAAGACTTAAGAAAAATGTACGTTTTTTTGGGAGTTACAGTGACGTGCATTGGTTTGATATCACTTAGTGAGGCGTGTTGCACGGGGACAATCATAGCGTGGTTGTCGCATCAGTTTTTAATCTGATGTATTTAGACGTATCATCACATCAAGTAATCCCTGTTAATACGGTGGCTGGCGGGTGCACACGTGTTGCAACGGCCCAAAGCGCTCCATAAGGACCAACACATTACAGATTCAGAAACGATGCAAATATGGAAACGTCAACAAACTCTGCAAGAAGCTCAACGGGAACCAGGGGACACTAATAAGTGACGCACACAGCTGGGAGACCAGGGGACACTAATAAGTGACGCACACAGCTGGGACCGGAGCGCTTGGTGAGTCACGTTTAATCCTGAACGTCACCAAGCGCTCCGGTCCCAACTGTGTGCGTCACTCTTTAGTGTCCCCTGGTCTCCCAGCTGTGTGCGTCACTCTTTAGTGTCCCCTGGTCTCCCAGCTGTGTGCGTCACTCTTTAGTGTCCCCTGGTCTCCGTTGTGTTTTCAGCTTCTTCAGCGTTTTGCATTTGCAGCGTTTGGTTTCTGCAGCTTTTAGTAAACGCTCAAGTTGGTAAAGATGTTTCTTCACGTGTTGTGGCACATATGCAGCGTGTTTCTCCCGATGGAAATGTTTCAGGGCCGTTGTAGTGCGTTCCCACACGTCGGCCATTGTATGTGAAATCCATGGCAATATGTTTCTTAAGTGTGAATCCAGAGTAGCCAGAAATGTGTTTGTGACTTGTATTTCTGTACTAAATGAAGGGTAAACTCAACAGTATATTCATATGTTCAGCATTAATGAGCAACACTGTTCTTCTGATTTAGAAATTTGGTAGAAAACTTGCTATACTGTTGAATGTACCTTTTTACATTTCCTATGTTTTTGTGCTTTCTGTTCATTTCAGCACCAAATATTCCATCGTTAGGAACTTCCGTGTTTATTTATTCTGTTTTTTTATGTCTCCAAGATATCAAACACTCCTCGCCGTGTCGGGTCATTATCCAGCAGTTTAGAGTTGAAGCCGTTAGACAGGACGTTTTCATAAATACTCTGAGTATTTATTGCCATTTATCAGGGAACGGGACACTGACCATTTTTATGTATTCATTCATGTCACATCTAGAAAATGACAACTTGAGTTTATTTGAATCTAAATTAAAAAAACTATCCCACTCTGTTTTCTGGACTCAAATGTTTTTTTAAAGGGAAATTAGTACATGGCTCCTACAGCTTGTTGCATGTTAGATTTAAAGGTCACCTATGATGCTATTTTTAGGCAATAGCATAGGTCTCAGATATATAAAAAACATGTCTATAAAGTGTTTTGCTCAAAATACAAAACAGATCACCCATTCTAGCCATGCCTCATATCCCTCTATTTCACTTCCTGTTTCAAAAGTGCTGATTCTGGGTATAAAGCTTAATAAAAAAAAACATTTGATAAAAAAGAGGGGCGGAGCTTATGCCTGCTCATGCGGGAGATTCTACCGGCAGATAATGCAATGATGAAACGCCATATCATGGATTCTCCTGCTTCTTCACACATATGCTGGGTGTTTCTCAATGTCAAGGAAGGATGCTCCAGAGCCACTATTTCAAGGATGCTACGTCATCGAGTCCCGCCGAAGGACTGCTTTATGGTCCAGGCTCTTGGAATTCTACCGAGCCCGGCGTCCTTCGTAGTGAGAAATTTCGAGGCTGCACGTATCCTCCGCGGTCTTAAAATCCCCACAATGCTTTGCGCACGGACCAATTTCCAAAATCTGTGGCGGAAAATGTAAGGTGGGGCCTCTCATATGACGCACACTTGCTAACCTGTTCCATTCTTCGTTCTCAGAATGCCAGGAAGAATTCTTCCCTAGCTTCTGAAGGACCTGACTCGGAAGACTTGTCCTACCAAGGAAGCGTCCTCGACATTGAGAAACACCCGCTCTCTCCAGGACAGGTTAGCTCTGAGTGTTAGCGATGCTAATGTAAACACCGACCATATTACGTCCAAAACAGTCGGGCATTGTTTCTGATAGCAACTTTCTGATTGGGCCGTGGGTCCACATTTCAGATATGACGTCATATCGGACGCAAATCTGGATCAGCTCCGTTGTTCCCCGTTTTTAGAGATTTGGGTACGGAGGAAAAGAGAGAGGGTTTTGTTTTCTGACGCTGCGTGAGTTCCCCGACACACCGGGGACACATCTTTATGTTTAAAAGACATCAAAAAGTGCATTTTGCATGATAGGTTAATTCTTTGAGTGACAATCAGGATTTACAACTTTTAAGAAAATCAACTACTAAGGGTGAGGGATCATTTTAAGTCAAGTTCACCCTATACTGTATTAATGGGAGAGGAATTTTAACCCAAATATTTTGACGTTTCCAAAAAGTTATATTTTTTTTAAATGAAAGAAAATTAAGACAAAAAGCATAATTGTATGTATTTTAAAGACATTTTATTTACAAATCATTTCTCATATACTTACATTTTAATATTTTATTCAAGGTTCTGTGGAAATGTTTTAAATATTTTTCCGATGATTACTGATTTGTGTTAATGGGAGTTAATGTTTTGACCTCAGTTACGTTTATTATAATTGAAAGCTGTTTAAAAAGGTAAAAGAATAATGATGAAAAAACAGGAAAAGCATTTTTTAAAGTTATTTATTACCAATACATGTCTAATCTTATGATAATTGAGTTCAAAGCCTTTTTTAAACATTTTAAGGATCTGTGGGATTCTCCTCTGGAAGTCAGTAGATATGCAATTAACACAATGTATATAGCACCTTGCCAATAACATGTAGCAGTAAAGTACCAAGTTACAGATATAGAGAATAATTCAGAAGATGCAGCTGATTGGATACAAGTTTCTATAAAGACAGAAAGCCCTCCTCCAGTTCAACAAAAACAGTTGTAATGCCAAACAGATGCAAACGCACTATGAACACACAGCAGGAAGTCTTTTAATGAGATCAACATATTCTGTTAAAGTACAATCATCAAAGAACACCTTTATATCACACACACACACACACACACACACACACACACGAGAGAGTTTGCGGAAATAAATATTTGATTTTCACCGCGACGCGCGGCGCTCTGTGGAAACCTCTCTGATCTGCTGGTACGCTGCGAAGCTTTCCCGAAACTCATGCAGGAAGTTGTATTGCTGCGGGGAAATGTGATGGAACGTTGTTAGTTCACATGTTAATTAAATATGAAAGCAAAAGAAAACGAACATAGTCAAAGCAAACAAACCAATTATAAGAACATAAATAATTATCTGGAGCACATTTTGAGTTGTTTTTGATCACATACTGGGTAAAAGGTGCAGCCTTAAAGGTCCCCTATTAAACTGTTTTCATCAATATTTTATAGCTCTCAGATACAAAACATGTCTCTGAAGTGTTTGGCTCCAAACACCAAACAGATCATTGCAGCATTACCCATAATCCCCTCTGTTTCAGCCCTGTTTCCAAAGTGCTGATTCTCTGTCTGTTACTTTAGATGAAAATAAGGAGCCCCTCCCCACGCCCCTCTGAGAGACATTTGGTTACAAAGAACTCAATGGTGCTCTTGGGGCGGTGGTGGCGAAGTCGATAGGGACTTGGCTTGGCAACCAGTTCAAGTCCCGGCAAGACCAAGTGCTACCGAGGTGTCCCTGAGCAAGGCACCGTTCCCTACACTGCTCCCCGGGCGCCGTTCAAAATGGCAGCACACTGCTCCTAACACAGGATGGGTCAAATGCAGAGAAACAATTTCCCCACTGGGATTAATAAAGTATATCAAAAAAATCTAGGAGGAGATTCAGGTGATAAGGTGGGGGGGGGGGTGGGGGGGTTACCTTGGTTGCTGATTGGCTAATGGTTACACAAGACAAAACATCGTTGTGACATCACAAAGTGTCCAAAATCTAATCAGCTCATTTTCAGACAGGTTTTTATAGAAATGGATCAAAAAGAGAGAAAATCTTTGTTCCTGAAACTTTCAGAGTCTCTTTCCACAGAGGGGACACATGTTGATGTAGAAGAGACATGAGGAAGAGGGGACACATGTTGATGTAGAAGAGACATGAAGAAGAGGGGACACATGTTGATGTAGAAGAGACATGAAGAAGAGGGGACACATGTTGATGTAGAAGAGACATGAAGAAGAGGGGACACATGTTGATGTAGAAGAGACAGGAAGAAGAGGGGACACATGTTGATGTAGAAGAGACATGAAGAAGAGGGGACACATGTTGATGTAGAAGAGACATGAAGAAGAGGGGACACATGTTGATGTAGAAGAGACGTGAAGAAGAGAATTTTGCATAATAGGTGAACTTTAAGAAGTAAAATCGACATCACACTTTTGTTTAAATGCATGAGATTGAGAGGATTGTCAGAGGTCTCACCTTCACCGTCTGAATGGCTCCTCCTCCTCGGTGCTCCCTCAGGATCTCTATGGCTTTGTTAGGAGTCATTGTTACAGAGAGCTGCAGCAGCAGGCAGGCGGCGACTGGAAACACAATAAAAAAACGGTTCAATTTAAACATTTAAAGAACAATTTGATCCTGATTTTCTAAATAAACGCATGAGTGAAATATACTTACTTAATCCCGAGCGTCCCAGGCCTCCGTAGCAGCTGAAGAGGAAAGAAAAGTGTAAAAATATCTCGTCGAAACAGTGAAAGCCGGAGGAAAATTGTTGAATTGTGTAACGAGAGACGTCCCGAGGGGAAACATGTCTTAGTTCAGAGACTTCTGGTTTTCCAAATGTTATAAAAATAACTCAAATATTTAAAAAAACACGAGGGCTGTAATTTATTTTTCAACAAACCCTCGTTGGAGGTTTACCTGCCTCTCGTGAGTGCATTATGTCTTCACAAAAAGGTTTGAGATTTCTGGAGTCTGATGTCAGATATGCTGCAGACTAAGTGGCCTAGGAACCTGGTGCATTGTATAAACAGCCATTATACCCTGCTTCACATTAAAATGGTTACTCTCTGATGCATTATGGGTAATCAGTTTCCTGGTGAACGGCTCTATCAGCTCTCTGAGGGATGGAAAGCCTCAGGAGAATTTACAAGTCCTGGATTTACAAAGTGAAACCTGATCCAGCAGCAGCCTTATTATCACTGCTGGTTTTCAGTCTGTCTCTACTTTAAAGAGTCCTCTCCTGCTGATGTTCAGGTCTATATCAGTATGTAGTGTCTCTACTTTAAAGAGTCCTCTCCTGCTGATGTTCAGGTGTATATCAGTATGTAGTGCCTCTACTTTAAAGAGTCCTCTCCTGCTGATGTCCAGGTGTATATCAGTATGTAGTGTCTCTACTTTAAAGAGTCCTCTCCTGCTGATGTTCAGGTGTATATCAGTATGTAGTGTTTCTACTTTAAAGAGTCCTCTCCTGCTGATGTTCAGGTGTATATCAGTATGTAGTGTCTCTACTTTAAAGAGTCCTCTCCTGCTGATGTTCAGGTGTATATCAGTATGTAGTGTCTCTACTTTAAAGAGTCCTCTCCTGCTGATGTTCAGGTGTATATCAGTATGTAGTGTCTCTACTTTAAAGAGTCCTCTCCTGCTGATGTTCAGGTGTATATCAGTATGTAGTGTCTCTACTTTAAAGAGTCCTCTCCTGCTGATGTTCAGGTGTATATCAGTATGTAGTGTCTCTACTTTAAAGAGTCCTCTCCTGCTGAAGTTCAGGTGTATATCAGTATGTAGTGTCTCTACTTTAAAGAGTCCTCTCCTGCTGATGTTCAGGTGTATATCAGTATGTAGTGTCTCCATGTTTTAATGTTCAAAAGGCTCTTTATTTTTGTCATACTGCCTGTTGCTGCAGCACCTATTTTCACCCTCTGTCTGAAACCAGAGCCCAGTCTGATCTGATTGGTTAGCTGGCCGGCTCTGTTGTGATTGGTCGATAGCTCTCACTCACTGTATGACGGTCCTCCTGCTGCTCCGCATGCTGAGCTGCAGCTCCTCCAGGATCCTGCAGCTCAGCTCCATCGGCGGTGCCTCTCCGTCGGGGAAGGGCGTGTGATGCACGGTGAAACCTCGCTGCTCGTACACCTCCAGCAGGGAGGGTACCCGGTACTTACTCAGCTCTCCTCTGGTGCAGAAAACAAACACATCCTGCACCCCCTGGCTCTGCAGCTCCTCTGAGAACAAGGAAGACGAGATGTTAAAACAAGAAAACTCATGCACTGCTCAACTGAGAGGCTATTTAGGTTCCATAGCATGTTTTCTTTACACAATTTATTACTGAAAACGTGCAGAAAGTCATATATTTCCTGATATATAGAGTGATACAAAGAGGGTTAGGGTTAAAACGTTGACTCTAATACAGGGGTGTCAAACTCAATTTCATCGCGAGCCACATTAGAATTATGGTGGTCACTTTAAGACTATATAAATATACCGGTACATAGATAAATATACAATAATATATTATTTTACACTATTGCCTCTTCATTGGATTATTATCGGATAGGGTAATAACTTCATAATTAACTACGTCTGAAAGCAGAAGTTTAGGGAAAATAATTGCAAGTCTCTTCATTGGCATGTCACAAAATGAGATGCATTGTGGGACATGTAGTTTATGGGCAACGTTCTCCTGTAAAGCGGCACGTAACATTATAATAAACTCATATTCTTTGTAAGCTCTTGCAGGGCCACATAAAATGAAGTGGCGGTCCGGATTTGGCCCCCAGGCCTTAAGTTTGACACCCCTGCTCTAATATTTCAACAAAATGAAGCAAGGATTTTGAACATGGCTTTATCCAATGTTCACTCTTTTGTACCGAATAACTGACCCATGTGTTAATATTGAGTATTTATTTAAGCAGCAGTAAAGATAGATGTCGTCTCACCAACGTCTCTCTCCAGACTCCGGCGGATGTCTTTGAATTTGCAGCCTGAAGTCAAATAAAGGAAAGATTTTATATTACTGTTGGTTTAAAAATCGTACAATAAAGTAAAACAAGATATATAAAGTTATATATAGTTGGACTTTACCTGGTAGTGCACAAATCCCCAGAAACTGCGAGCTCTCCACTACGGACAGAGGTAACCTGAGAGACAATAAAGAAATATATAAATATAATACAGACGATACAGTGAAGCTTGTTTTACATTTTTCATTAAAAAACAAGCTGACTTTCACTTTTTCAAAGATCAGAATCAGAGGTTTATAAATGTGTAGTACAAGTCATTTGCTAAGGTGTAGAAATACACAGTAAGATAATTAAAAATGTTGAATAAGAAGTAAATTGATGAAAAAAAAGGAATATTACAAAATAAAAAATAAACCCTCTCTCTTTTCCTCCGTACCCAAATCTCTAAAAACGGGGATCAACGGAGCTGATCCAGATTTGCGTCCGATATGACGTAATATCTGAAATGTGGACCCACGGCCCAATCAGAAACGTTGCTATCAGAAACAATGCCCGACTGTTTTGGACGTAATATGGTCGGTGTTTACATTAGCATCGCTAACACTCAGAGCTAACCTGTACTGGAGAGCATGTGTGTGAAGAAGCAGGAAGTAAAAAGGAACTCACCTTGTGGTATAACCGGCAAGAGAGAAAGCCTTTGAGCTCCAGACTGTTTCAGAGAGAATCCTTGATAATCCATGATATGGCGTTTCATCACGGCAGCATTTAGTTTAGACGGTAGCTGCCGGGTCCCGCATGAGCTCAGACCACTCCTTCTTTATTTTTTAATATCAATTTTCTTTTCTTTTTATAAGCTTTATCCCCAAATCAGCACTTTTGAAACAGGAAGTGAAATAGAGGGATATGAGGCATGGCTAGAATGGGTGATCTGTCTGGTATTTTGAGCAAAACACTTCATAGACATGTTTTTTATATATTTTTATATATCTGAGACCTATGCTATTGCCTAAACATAGCATGATAGGTGACCTTTAAAGAGGTAATATTGCGCAGAATAAATTGTGTATTTATTAACCACCATTAAAAAGAGATTAGCACCGCTATATTTAAAATATAGATGTATTTGTTCTGTAGGAAAACCAGCACCGACCAGCCCTTTTGCTTTAAATGTAAGATGTATATTTCTCAGTTTATATACGATATATACAATTATTATAAAACAATTTAAACATATATAATAAAAACAAACAAAAATGATATGTATTATAAGAAGCTCTCACCAGGAGACTTGGAAGGGTGCGAGCTGCTGGTCTGCAGCCTCCTCTTCTTCAGATGAAGAGTCAAACTCACTCGTCCTCATCGCTGCAGAGCAACACACTGCAGGGAGGAAGAATAACATATATAAAATAAAATAAAATATATTTAAAAAATGCATTCTCTGCTGTGCATTTGACTATTGGGCAAAGCTGTTGGTTTAGCCCTGTAAACTAAATCTGATTAAAAGTGTTCTTAACTAAATACAGTTTCGATTCATCTGCAGATTACTTTTTAGAATAATGGTTTGGGTTAAAAAAGTATTACAGAAACATTGTAAAAACCTCAATGTCACGTTTTCAAAAGGAAGATATAGCAAAGGCAATAACTTCTGCAAAAAACAACAAGACCACTTTGGAAGCTGTTGCTGTGCTCCAAAAGCTGTGTGATTTGTTGGCTTGTGTAACCATTAGCAACCAAGGTATCGTGCACTCTTTATTTGATTAAACATCGGTCCTTTAAATAAGCTAACATGTCAAGAGCTAGGCTAAACACAGACCTTAAAATTAGGAATAAAACCTGCTATAATCTGGCTAAAGCTAGCTCTGATACCCAAAACATATTGAAACACAACACCTTATTTAACATTTACAGTTTTAATTATTATTATTTATATGAATGACGTTCAGAGAGTTAGCTAACGTTAGCTCTAAAGCTAATTTATGAGACAAAGTCGCCAAACAAAGAGAAATTATATCAAATATCTTTAAGTAGCTGTTATAAGAGATTAATTAGAAGCTGTGTAGTGTTAAAGCCATACATAAATGTGGATAAATACAGTATT
Source organism: Harpagifer antarcticus (assembly GCA_902827135.1). Lineage (NCBI taxonomy): Eukaryota > Metazoa > Chordata > Actinopteri > Perciformes > Harpagiferidae > Harpagifer > Harpagifer antarcticus. The sequence continues at coordinate 122,843 of CADEHL010001284.1, read as the reverse complement.
AATTGTCGTTATTTCTCACCTCGCTCACTTGCTGTTTTGACAGCTCCGTCAGCAGTTGTAGATTTGAAAAGTTTTAACTGAGCCAAGCGGCCAATCAGATTCAAGTACTGCCCCTTAACCACGCCCCTCCACAAAACAGTGCCGCTCCATTTATCCTGCGGACTGATCCACACGGGCGGAGTGAAGAAAATTAAAGGGAAATCATAGGCGACAAAATCATCTCTCCCGTTTTCTGGGACCTGGTGATAAAATCTATTAACGTAATGTTGTTCTACGTTTCTCAACGATGGTCTCAACGTGAAACCGAGTAAAATCATGCAGTAAATATAAACAATAACACAATATATGAACATACTATATTAGTTTATATATTCTGCACATAAATAACACTAAATATAAAATGTATTTGTATGTTATGTAGCCTATTTTGTAAATGTTTTAGGAGTTATTACACACTTTGGATTTAATTTCCATAATCATTTTGCACATAATTTAAAATTTTTAAATATATTTTTACATTTTAAATTTAAATGTAATAATCAAATGTCAGCATCTTACTCGTAGTTATAGTAGCAGGGGTTTAGTTAATTTATTTATTTGTAAACAAACTTTAAATATAATTATTATTACGATATTATTGTTTATTTATTATTATTATTGCACTTGATGATTTAATATAGTCTTTTATTTGAAGTTTAAATGTTTAGGTCCAAATATATACACGCTTAACGTCATGCAGAGGTCTATATTATTATAATACTACTCTGGATTTCATCAAACATGCAAAAAAAGGGTTTCTATTCAATAAAATTACAATAATATAGCAAAGTGTTTCCTGTACGGTGTTTACATGATACACACTGAACGTGACTTCCTTGAGAAACACCTCATGTACAGGCAGTCTGCTACACAGGAGAGACACACACACACACACACACACACACACACACACACACACACACACACACACACACACACACACACACACACACACACACACACACACACACACACAGCTCATCACTACATCCACACGTCTCCACAGAGGAGGAAGCACTGGATATTTGGGGTCTTTTGGGGGGATTTACTGCCTCTTTTCAGATGTCTGGAGGAGGGATATCTAAGAGCTCTAACTGAGGCGAGTCCTGTTGCTTTTATTCATTTAACTTCACTCACTTGTTATCATAAAAATGTTATTAAGATGCTTTTAAGTAGCATGACCGTCTCACAACCTGCAAGAAAAATAGATTTCTGCACATTTTGAAAGTGATATAAGGAGATCTGTTATTAGGCCATTTAAAAGTGCGTTTAAATTATGCATTTTTGCAAAAACACAAATGTGTTGCATGTTGGATGTTCAGTTGTTCTGCTGATCCTGCCTTCTGTCTATAAGCAGATCTTGGCTCTGGCAGATATTTCCTGCAGCTCTCTGGCAGCCGGACGCTTCCTCAGCAGAGCGGCTGCTGGCAGAGCAACATCTGAGCAGGTACACACACGATGTAACTCTTTAAATCTGGGTTATAATGTGATTTTAACTCTTAATGCATACACTCTAATATATAGGGACATGTGAAAGAAATGAGATGTTTTTAGTGCTTTAAACCAAAACTACTTCATTTTCCATTACTCAATTCACTAAAAACTTAATTTTGTATTATTAAGCAGAATTGATTATTGTCTGCTTACATTAATGCAATACATATACATATGTTAAATTATACATGGCTGAATATTCTGCAGAAAAGTATTCATAGGCTGTTTTGGTTTTTAAATTCATTTGTGCTTAAAGAAACTGGAAATAATATCGTTTTTGTCTTTTTTCCACAAATTAAATATGCCTTTAGTTCAGAATGATATCTTGTGTGTTGGAGTGAAGTACAAGAGAGCATGCCTTTCTCTGCACAGTGGACCTGCAAACTCTACTTTACTCATTTTCTCAGCTTTGGCCACTTGTGATGTTTGTGCAGATTATCACAGAGTTTGCAAACAGCCCTGTTGTCTGTGTTGTCTGTGTTGTTTGTGTGCGGTTTCTGTGTCTCTGAAGGTCATGAAGCCTCAGGAGGCTGAGCTCGTCTCTGAGATCTCAAAGGTATTTATCCTGCAGCTCCTCTCATTATCCTCTGTTAAAGGTCCCATGGCCATTTCTACTGATCATGTTTCCATTGTTGAGGTCTACTAGAATAGATGTACAATGTTCCAAACTCACATTGGTTTCTCATCAGCATCTCTGTATAGTCTGTGTATTTACTCTCTGTCCTAAACGGCTTGTTGGAGCTCCTGCCCCCCTGTCAGTTTAAAATGCTTACAGCATCAGGAGTGTGAACATGTGTTTTATTGTGCCGCATTGATGAATGTAATTAACATTGTGATCTATCAGCTGCAGGGCATGGTGTCGGAGCTGAAGTCGGGCTTCAGCGGCGCCCTGATGGAGCTCAGTCAGATCCAGCATGGAGACAGCGACCTGAGGGAGGAGCTGCAGGAGAACCGGAGGAGCTGCAGGAAGAAGGCTCTGCGTGTGGAGGCGCTGGTGGAGGCTCTGAGGGTGAGACCATCAGATGATGAGGGACATGTGGAGGCAGAGGGTTGTGATCACATAATCATAATACATCAAATGGGTTATATTCTCTCAAAGATGTGCACCCATTACAGTTATTAGACAGAATAACTATATACCATTTTTTAAATCTATTACTTTATTTATCATATTTTATTTGCAGATATTTTATTTCTTATCTTTTATTTCTCTATTTATTTTTACTCACTACATGTTTTTCTTCTTCAAGCAATGCCACATTTTTTTATTTAATTTTTCATTATTTTTGCACCATTTATCTATTATTTTATTATTCATTTTTTACAATAATTTAATATTTCCAAATGATGTTGTTATTTTTCTGACTTTTCAACACATGTATTTTCATGTTCTTTATGTCATACTGTACCTTTCACTGAACTCTCATAGTTTTTGCTCACCTTCGGACCGCATCCGGCACTTTGCACAAGTTTTCTCTTTAAATCCAGTGCAACCACAATAGTCATAATCCTTATAAAAAGTATAAAGTGTATACTCCAAAGTTTCAAAGGGACGTAGGGAGATAAAAGCTGCACATTTCAGAGTGGTCTTCTGTTGAGGCACACCTGCATCAATCAGCTGTTTAATCAAACGCCCTGACCACACCAACACCTGTAACAACACCGTCAACTGAACTTCTTCTAGGAATACAACTGTTACTTGTTAGACACTTTTATCCAAGCGACTTACATACTCAATACTGTGGACAATCCCCGCCATACGAGCAATTTGGGGTGAAGTGTCTCAGGGACACAACGGAACATGCTTGAACTGCAGTGGGGTTTGAACCCAACACACATTGTTAATAATATTTGTTGGTGTATTTCCTTGTTTTCTTGCAGGAGGAGCTGGGGGTGATGAGCGGTCAGATCCTGCAGCTCTACAGACAGAAACCTCTGCAGGAAGACAAGGGCGCCACAGCCAAAGAGGTCAGCAAAAACAACAACAAATACTTAAATACTTAAATAAATAGCAGTTGTTTCCATGGTTCCTTGTGTTTCGTTCAGCGGTGGTGATGTGTGTGAGCGCAGGGACGCAGTGTTGTGTGTGCTGCGTCGTGTGGTCCCGGGGGAAGCTGCTGCTGCACTGCTTCCTGCAGGGACTCAAAGCCGGACTGAAGTGAGGGGCACCGGTGAGACAAATATCAATAAATGTCCTCATTTTGTTACAGATGTCAGATATTGGCAAGGCATTTTTTTCCTGTTATGTAAAGTGACCATTTTTGGGAGTTCTGGAGATTCTCAGAAAAAAGAAAAAGAAATATTCTGAGAGAAACAAATACAGTGCATCCGGAAAGATATTCATACCCCTTAACTTTGTTCACATTTTGTTATGTTTCAGCCTTATTTCAAAATGGATTAAATTAATTTTGTTTCTCAAATTCCACACACGACACCCCATAATGACAAAGTGAAAACTTTTGAAATAATTTTTTGCAAACGTGTTAAAAATAATCAAATGAAATATCACATGTACATAAGTATTCACACCCTTTGCGTTGACACTGAAAATTGGAGCTTAAGTGCATCCACTGATCATCCTTGAGATTGTTTCTATAACTTGATTGGAGTCCACTCGTAGTAAATTAAATAGATTGGACATGACTGGACAGGAACACACCTGTCTGTATCGAGGTCCCACAGTTGACAGTGCACATCAGAGCACAGACCAAGTCATGAGGTCCAAGGAATTGACTGTAGACCTCAGGAGACAGGATTGTATCAAGGCACAGATCTGGGGAAGGGTACAGAAAAATGTCTGCAGCATGAAGGGTCCCAACGAGCACAGTGGTCTCCATCATTTGCAAATGGAAGATGTTTGAAACCACCACGGCTCTTCCTAGAGCTGGCCGCCCAAACCAAACTGAGCATCTGAGAAGGCCCTTAGTCAGAGAGGTGACCAAGGACACCCGATGGTCAGGCTGACAGAGCTCCAGTGTTTCCTCTGTGGAGAGGGTTGGGAGAACCTTCCAGAAGGACAACCATCTGTTGCAGCACTCCACCAATCAGGCCTTAATGGTAGAGTGGGCAGAAGGAAGCCACTCCTCAGCAAAAGGCACATGAAAGCCCACATGGAGCACCTATAGGACCATGATGAAAACAAATTGTCTGGTCTGGTGAAACCAAATGGATCTCTTTGCCTGAATGCCAAGCATCATGTCTGGAGGAAACCAGGACCTGGCCATACCAGTGAAGCACGGTGGCATCATGCAGTGGGGGATGTGTTTTCACGAGGCAGAACTGGGGAGGACTAGTCAGGATCAGGGAAAGATGAATGCAGCAATGTACGGAGAGATCCTTGATGAAACCTGCTCCAGAGCGCTCTGGACCTCAGACTGGGGCGAAGGTTCACCTTTCAACAGGACAACGACCCTAAGCACACACCGATATACAAAGGAGTGGCTTCGGACAAGTCTGTGAATGTCCTTGAGTGGCCCAGCCAGAGCCCAGACTTGAACCCGATTGAACATCTCTGGAGAGATCTGAAAATGGCTGTGCACCGACGCTCCCCATCCAAGCTGATGGAGCTTGAGATGGTCTGCAAAGAAGAATGGGAGAAAGCCAAAGATAGGTGTGCCAAGCGTGTAGCATACTCAAGAAGACTTGAGGCTGTAATTGCTCCAAAGGTGCTTCAACAACGTATTGAGTAAAGGGTGTGAATACTTATGCACATGTGATATTTGAGTGTTTTATTTTTAATTCACCGACGCTGGGGTGGAAGCTGGGGTGGAAGCTGGGGTGGAAGCTGGGGTGGAAACTGGGGTGGAAACTGGGGTGGAAGCTGGGGTGGAAACTGGGGTGGACGCTGGGGTGGACGCTGGGGTGGACGCTGGGGTGGAAGCTGGGGTGGACGCTGGGGTGGAAGCTGGGGTGGAAGCTGGGGTGGAAGCTGGGGTGGAAGCTGGGGTGGAAGCTGGGGTGGACGCTGGGTGGAAGCTGGGGTGGAAGCTGGGGTGGAAGCTGGGGTGGACGCTGGGGTGGAAGCTGGGGTGGACGCTGGGGTGGAAGCTGGGGTGGACGCTGGGGTGGAAGCTGGGGTGGAAACTGGGGGGAAGCTGGGGTGGAAGCTGGGGTGGACGCTGGGGTGGACGCTGGGGTGGAAGCTGGGGTGGAAGCTGGGGTGGAAGCTGGGGTGGAAACTGGGGTGGAAGCTGAGGTGGAAGCTGGGGTGGAAGCTGGGGTGGAAGCTGGGGGGGAAGCTGGGGTGGAGGCTGGGGTGGAAGCTGGGGTGGAAGCTGGGTGGAAGCTGGGTGGAAGCTGGGGTGGAAGCTGGGGTGGAAGCTGGGGGGGAAGCTGGGGTGGACGCTGGGGTGGACGCTGGGGTGGAAGCTGGGGTGGACGCTGGGGTGGAAGCTGGGGGGAAGCTGGGGTGGACGCTGGGGTGGAAGCTGGGGTGGAAGCTGGGTGGAAGCTGGGTGGAAGCTGGGGTGGAAGCTGGGGTGGAAACTGGGGTGGACGCTGGGTGGGGAAGCGGGGGTGGAAGCTGGGGTGGAAGCTGGGGTGGAAGCTGGGGGGGAAGCTGGGGTGGAAACTGGGGTGGAAGCTGGGGTGGACGCTGGGGTGGAAGCTGGGGTGGAAGCTGGGGTGGACGCTGGGGTGGACGCTGGGGTGGACGCTGGGGTGGAAGCTGGGGTGGAAGCTGGGGTGGAAGCTGGGGTGGAAGCTGGGGTGGAAGCTGAGGTGGAAGCTGGGGTGGAAGCTGGGGTGGAAGCTGGGGTGGACGCTGGGGTGGACGCTGGGGTGGAAGCTGGGGTGGACGCTGGGGTGGAAGCTGGGGGGGAAGCTGGGGTGGACGCTGGGGTGGAAGCTGGGGTGGAAGCTGGGTGGAAGCTGGTGGAAGCTGGGTGGAAGCTGGGGTGGAAGCTGGGGTGGACGCTGGGGTGGAAGCTGGGGTGGAAGCTGGGGTGGAAGCTGGGGGGGAAGCTGGGGTGGACGCTGGGGTGGAAGCTGGGGTGGAAGCTGGGTGGAAGCTGGGTGGAAGCTGGGTGGAAGCTGGGGTGGAAGCTGGGGTGGAAACTGGGGTGGACGCTGGGGTGGAAGCTGGGGTGGAAGCTGGGGTGGAAGCTGGGGTGGAAGCTGGGTGGAAGCTAGGGTGGAAGCTGGGGTGGAAGCTAGGGTGGAAGCTGGGGTGGAAGCTGGGGTGGAAGCTGGGGTGGACGCTGGGGTGGAAGCTGGGGTGGAAGCTGGGGTGGAAGCTGGGGTGGAAGCTGGGGTGGAAGCTGGGGGCAGAATTGTGATTTATCGTTAATTAAAATGTTTCTCTTTTCCTCCAGACGCTCGTCATCAAGTGGCGATGCAGCTGCTCCACTCGGAGTGGGAATACGTGTCGACGTTAAACCAGCTGTACGACAAATACAGGAAGCCCCCGGACCACCTGATGACCCTGGAGCCATAGTGAGTACACCTTTATAAAACACAACTTTACTCATCATGGTTTCTGTATGAATTCTGCAACTCAGAGGGAAGTTTTGGGTGTTTTAAAATAATAAATAAAACTATAATTAAAGGAAGGGTAAGTAATTCAATTCAGAAACACTTCTTGTTATATTCCATGGAATGCTCTTAACATCCCGATAGCAATGAATACATTAAATGCTTTGACAATAAATGTCATCTGTGAAGCTGTGGCGCTGTAGAAAGCACGACCAATCACCTGAGCCGGCTAAAGTAACTGGATGGCCTACCTGCCTGTCAGCCTTCCATCTAGAGTTATGTGGTTTAAGTTTTGTACTACATTGTAATTGTTATATAATGTATAAAATGTATCATCATCATAAACAAATTGCAAAAAATGTTGCTCAATAAAATAATAAACAAATAAATAATAACAAATCATCAACTTGTAATTGAACTGCTTCAAAAATGCTCCATAGAAAATGCCCAAAATGCTGCTGAATAAGATAAGATAAAAATAACAAAATAGGTTCAAATAAATGAATCTGATATCTAATCAACCGATTACTACTTCTCAGTCAGACGTTTGTGAGTTGTGTGGAGCAGCTGCTGCAGAGACACCTGCTCTTCAGGAACACCCTGCAGGAGAGACTGTCTGCAGAACACTGGAAGTCTCTGATCGGAGACATCGTGGTGCAGCTCATCGGACAGAACGACGTGAGTTACTGATCCGAGAATGAGTTCCGTCCTTTACTCTGAACCCTGAACTGAGTCTCTCTGCTTCGTGTCGTGCAGACGGCGTTCTCAGAGATGTACCTCGGATACACGACCACGCTCGCCTCCTTCCTCTCGCTGGAGTTCAACAGGATCAGCGTCTCTGAGAAGAAGCAGGTAAACATGACCTTCATCAAACTGTGATCATTTAGCACGTTTCTGCGCAATATTAACTATTTAAAACTGCACAACTCTTTTGCTTCTAATTCAGATAGTATGTATTTATTCTTTAACAGTATTTATCAAATTATTATGGAGTTTTATCAAAAGGTGCAAACTGGTACCATACAACTTGTTTTTTAGAAAAGGGGGAGGTGCTGATTTATTTGGGTTACATTACAGAAGAAAATCAACACACAGCAGGGGAACGTTACTTCCTGTTAAAGAACCTGAGGAACCTTTACTTCCTGTTAAAGAACCAGAGGAAACTTTACTTCCTGTTAAAGAACCTGAGGAACCTTTACTTCCTGTTAAAGAACCCGAGGAACGTTCCTCCCTGTGTTCCTCAGAGCGGTCAGGAGGAGATGAAGCTCCTCTCTCTGCTGCTCGCTCCCGTCTCCAGAATCCACGCCTACCTGAGCCACATCCAGGTGAGTCTGCAGCTTCAGGGGATCAGGGCAACTTAGGCAAGTCCAATGGGTACAATCATTAAAAATGTAAAAGCTGGAACCATGAAGTATCTCATTCAATATAATAGAATTTAAAGGTGGGTTAGGTAATTCACTTCAGAAACACTTGAATGCTCTTAACATCCCGATAGCAATAAATACATACCAATATTTCATCTCTGGAAGCCGTGGCGCTGTAAAAAGCACGACCAATCATCTGAGCCGGTCCGGCTAAAGTAACTGGATGGCCTACCTGCCTGTCAGCCTTCCATCAGTGCACAAACTTACCTCGTGCCCTCATTGGTCATGTGCGCGTTCATGTGTGTTGGAGGAGGGGCTCTGTGAGGAAGTCTGGAGGAAGAGGCAGATTTTTTCCGGTTGCCTACTTTCAAATTCTAGCGCACTCCAGCTGGCTTCTCCATTCTTAGCTACCCTACCTTTAAGGTCATTTAATAGAATAGCATATCTAGCAGTGTTGAACCTGATTTTCTTATTTAAAGCACAGACTTCAGTTTAGCAGTATTTATATGGTTACCTAATTTTCTATAAAGTGAAGATGTGTTTACCTCCTTGTGATACATGCTCTGAAAAAAAGCACAGACTTCAATTTCTAAACAGAGAAATAACTTTAATTATTTCTTTAGGAGCTAAAATAAAGCGTTGTTTTTTTAATGAAATATAATCCTGTGGCCTCCCTCCCTCCCTCCCTCCCTCCCTCCCTCGCTCCCTCCCTCGCTCCCTCCCTCGCTCCCTCCCTCGCTCCCTCGCTCCCTCGCTGCAGAGCCTGCTGCAGTGGACGAGGCCGGAGCACCCTGACTGCAGCCTGCTGCTGGGAGCAGAGCGCGCGCTGAGGAGCGTTCTGACTCGCTGCCATCAGACCCTGCAGGAGGACGTCCAGTGGGAGGAGGCCGGGGGTCAGAGGTCAGGAAACACCAACATATACACACTGTAGTTATACTCAAACATCCACATCTCCTCTGGCTGGAAGAGAACTCTCTGCTCCAGAGCTTCTCTTAATAACTGGACTTAACTGTTCATTTTACATTCATGTTATATTTATTATTGAATAATCCATTCTTGCACAATAATATCCTGCATTATATGTGTTACTACCTATCTACCTACCCATCTACCTACGTATCTATCCATCTACCTACCTACCTACCTATTTGGACTTGACTTTGAAGTTATTATGATGTGAAAGAAGTTAAAAAGTGAACATGATTTGAAATGTGTATTTAAATGTGTTTTCCTGTCAGCAGTGATGCAGAGTCTGAAGGATGCTCTGAAGGCTGCAGGAGACAACAGACTGCAGGCCGCAGCTCAGTGCGGAGGTCAGTGTCGCCCCCTGCAGGCTGGAGGCAGCACTGCAGGACAGTTCAATGTGCAAAATGTTGCACCATGATCTCTGTATCTTTTGCACGATTTAGATTAGAGTGCAGGGAAATGTACTTGCAGATACATGCAAGACGTTAGCTTCTTGTTGTTCCATGGTAATGAAAACTAAAAAGTGGATATTTTTTTGTGTCTGTAGTAATTTAACATTTTTTTCTTTAGTCAAAACATCGTTATGACATCATAAAGTGGCCAAAATCTGATCAGCTCATTTTCAGACAGGTTTTTATAGAAATGGATCAAAAAGAGAGAGAATCTTTGTTCCTGAAACTTTCAGAGTCTCTTTCCACAGAGGGGACACAGAGGGGACACAGAGGGGACACATGGTGACACAAAGGGGACGCAGAGGGGACACAGGGGGGACACATGTTGATGAAGATCAGTGGTTCCCAACCTGGGGGGCGCCAAAGATCGCAGGGGGGGCGCCAGGCCTCAGGTGATTTGAGGCCAAATATCATATTTAGACTTTTTTTTCTTACATTTTTTTTTTTACATATAATTGTAACGCAATAAATGATTGTCACTAAAAGCCTTGTCTCTATATTACAATAAAATATAAAAAATAATTGATGAATTAATTTGAATAAAAATTCAAGTTAGTAGCTAATAAAGGCATAAAAAGACAGAAATGTATAATTCTTTCTTTCTATAGAAATGTTTCTTCTGCCCGTAAAGTTTCCAAACCGGGCTTCTCTGGATAAGTGCATTTTTAAAACACAGTCGTTGTCCATGCCGGTTTCAGTTGGATTATTCGTCAAAGTTGCTCCGATCAGATCGGTCTCCTCCATTTTGTAGATTATTTACGACTTTTGAATCCACATAAACACATCGGCAAAATCCGGCTTACTTTGAGCATGTGTTTTAAACAGTTTAATCCCTTTGTGAATTACGCTTTCATCCTCCTTTAACAAAATACTTCACATTCATCCAGTTTGTGACAGTAGTTGTAGCATTTTTGAGACTTTCAAACTTTAATTACCGCTGTTGCGACCCCCCGTGAGTGTGTGTGGGGGGGAGGCGGCCCTTCCAACAGGGGGCTCTTGGGAAAAAAGGTTGAGAACCCCTGATGTAGATGAGAAATGAAAAAGTGGATTTTGCACAATAGGTGACCTTTAAGTAAAAAGTGTTTCATGCATTTCCCTCTCCTCCCCCTGCAGAGAGGGGGGGTCCGGCCCCTCGATGCGGGTGCAGTGCTTGTCCTGCAGCCCTGTGAGGAGGACCTTCACCCCCCACCCCCACCCTCACCCGGACTGTGGGCACGCCTGCTGCTCCCTCCTCGCCCCCCTCCTCCCCCGCAGCGTGGGGGAGAACAGCGACTCGGGGAAGGGCACCTACAGGCAGGAGCCCCCCCACCCTCACCTGCAGAGCGGGGGGGAGACGGACCCTGACGACACCTCGGGGTTCAGCTTCTCCTCCGTGTCCTCCTGCAGCCCCGATGGGACCCTGATGGGGGGCAGGCTGGGGGAGGAAGAGGAAGAGGAGGAGAGCCAGGAGCCAGTGCTGCTGAAGAGGGAGGGGCCCCGGGAGAGAGAGGGAACCAGAGAGAGGGAGGGAACCAGAGAGAGAGAGGGAACCAGAGAGAGAGAGGGAACCAGAGAGAGGGCGATGTGTCTGAGGTGGCAGATCCCCAGATTGACCCCGCAACCCCCCCCCTGCCTGGTTAGCTCCTATGGGAGAAGAGTGGTCAGCGTGAAGAGAGGCTCCCCCCCCCCCCTCCATCCCAACAGCGCCTTCAGACCCATCTGGGACGACCCCAACCAGGTGGGACGACCCCAAAGCAAGTGTTTACCTTTTTAAACATAAACAATACATGAAAATCTCCCCTGTTCTCTGTGTGGGTGCAGCAGGTGGACTCGGCTCCGGAGAAAGGACGGCCGAGGATTCATCCCCATTCAGACAGCCGCGGCAGGGAGAAAGACCTCCAACAACAACCCCCCCCCCAGCCGGGAAAACATCAGGTACAAACACACACTTTAGAATAAAAGGTAATCCATTATCTTTTAGTTTGAGTCTTTTCCTTAAAGGTCACCTATTCTGCAAAATCCTCTTCTCCATGTCTCTTCTACATCAACATGTGTCCCCTCTTCTTCATGTCTCTTCTACATCAGCACGTGTCCCCTCTTCTTCATGTCTCTTCTACATCAACATGTGTCCCCTCTTCTTCATGTCTCTTCTACATCAGCACGTGTCCCCTCTTCTTCATGTCTCTTCTACATCAACATGTGTCCCCTCTTCTTCATGTCTCTTCTACATCAACATGTGTCCCCTCTTCTTCATGTCTCCTCTACATCAACATGTGTCCCCTCTTCTTCATGTCTCTTCTACATCAACATGTGTCCCCTCTTCTTCATGTCTCTTCTACAAGCAACATGTGTCCCCTCTTCTTCATGTCTCTCTACATCAACATGTGTCCCTCTTCTTCATGTCTCTTCTACATCAACATGTGTCCCCTCTTCTTCATGTCTCTTCTACATCAACATGTGTCCCCTCTTCTTCATGTCTCTTCTACATCAACATGTGTCCCCTCTTCTTCATGTCTCCTCTACATCAACATGTGTCCCCTCTTCTTCATGGTCTCCTCTACATCAACATGTGTCCATTGCCCCTCTTCTTCATGTCTCCTCTACATCAACATGTGTCCCCTCTTCTTCATGTCTCTTCTACATCAACATGTGTCCCCTCTTCTTCATGTCTCTTCTACATCAACATGTGTCCCCTCTTCTTCATGTCTCTTCTACATCAACATGTGTCCCCTCTTCTTCATGTCTCTTCTACATAACATGTGTCCCCTCTTCTTCATGTCTCTCCTACATCAACATGTGTCCCCGTCTTCTTCATGTCTCTTCTACATCAACATGTGTCCCCTCTTCTTCATGTCTCTTCTACATCAACATGTGTCCCCTCTTCTTCATGTCTCTCCTACATCAACATGTGTCCCCTCTTCTTCATGTCTCTTCTTCATCAAGATGTGTCCCCTCTTCTTCATGTCTCTTCTACATCAACATGTGTCCCCTCTTCTTCATGTCTCTTCTACATCAGCACGTGTCCCCTCTTCTTCATGTCTCTTCTACATCAACATGTGTCCCCGGTCTTCTTCATGGCCTTCCTTTTTCTCTTCATCACATGTCCCCTCTTCTGCATGTCTCTTCTACATCAACATGTGTCCCCTCTTCTTCATGTCTCTTCTACATCAACATGTGTCCCCTCTTCTTCATGTCTCCTCTACAATCAACATGTGTCCCCTCTTCTTCATGTCTCTTCTACATCAACATGTGTCCCCTCTTCTTCATGTCTCTTCTACATCAACATGTGTCCCCCTCTTCTTCATGTCTCCTCTACATCAACCATGTGTCACCTCTTCTTCATGTCTCTTCTACATCAACATGTGTCCCCTCTTCTTCATGTCTCTTCTACATCAACATGTGTCCCCTCTTCTTCATGTCTCTTCTACAATCAACATGTGTCCCCTCTTCTTCATGTCTCCTCTACATCAACATGTGTCCCCTCTTCTTCATGTCTCTCTACATCAACATGTGTCCCCTCTTCTTCATGTCTCCTCTACATCAACATGTGTCCCCTCTTCTTCATGTCTCCTCTAATCATCAACATGTGTCCCCTCTTCTTCATGTCTCTTCTACATCAACAGTGTTCCCCTCTTCTTCATGTCTCTCTACATCAACATGTGTCCCCTCTTCTTCATGTCTCTATCTACCATCAACATGTGTCCCCTCTTCTTCATGTCTCTTCTACATCAACATGTGTCCCCTCTTCTTCATGTCTCTCCTACATCAACATGTGTCCCTCTTCTTCATGTCTCTTCTACATCAACATGTTCCCCTCTTCTTCATGTCTCTCTACATCAACATGTGTCCCACTCTTCTTCATGTCTCTCCTACATCAACATGTGTCCCCTCTTCTTCATGTCTCTTCTTCATCAAGATGTGTCCCTCCCTCTTCTTCATGTCTCTTCTACATCAACATGTGTCCCCTCTTCTTCATGTCTCTTCTACATCAACACGTGTCCCCTCTTCTTCATGTCTCTTCTACATCAACATGTGTCCCCTCTTCTTCATGTCTCTTCTACATCAGCACGTGTCCCCTCTTCTTCATGTCTCTTCTACATCAACACGTGTCCCCTCTTCTTCATGTCTCTTCTACATCAACATGTGTCCCCTCTTCTTCATGTCTCCTCTACATCAACATGTGTCCCCTCTTCTTCATGTCTCTTCTACATCAACATGTGTCCCCTCTTCTTCATGTCTCTTCTACATCAACATGTGTCCCCTCTTCTTCATGTCTCCTCTACATCAACATGTGTCCCCTCTTCTTCATGTCTCTTCTACATCAACATGTGTCCCCTCTCTTCATGTCTCTTCTACATCAACATGTGTCCCTCTTCTTCCTGTCTCTATCACATCAACATGTGTCCCCTCTTCTTCATGTCTCTTCTACATCAACATGTGTCCCCCTCTTCTTCATGTCTCCTCTACATCAACATGTGTCCCCTCTTCTTCATGTCTCCTCTACATCAACATGTGTCCCCTCTTCTTCATGTCTCCTCTACATCAACATGTGTCCCCTCTTCTTCATGTCTCTCTACATCAACATGTGTCTCCTCTTCTTCATGTCTCTTCTACATCAACATGTGTCCCCTCTTCTTCATGTCTCTTCTACATCAACATGTGTCCCCTCTTCTTCATGTCTCTTCTACATCAACATGTGTCCCCTCTTCTTCATGTCTCTCTACATCAACATGTGTCCCCTCTTCTTCATGTCTCTCCTACATCAACATGTGTCCCCTCTTCTTCATGTCTCTTCTACATCAACATGTGTCCCCTCTTCTTCATGTCTCTTCTACATCAACATGTGTCCCCCTCTTCTTCATGTCTCTCCTACATCAACATGTGTCCCCTCTTCTTCATGTCTCTTCTTCATCAAGATGTGTCCCCTCTTCTTCATGTCTCTTCTACATCAACATGTGTCCCCTCTTCTTCATGTGTCCTCTACATCAACATGTGTCCCCTCTTCTTCATGTGTCCTCTACATCAACATGTGTCCCCTCTTCTTCATGTCTCTTCTTCATCAAGATGTGTCCCCTCTTCTTCATGTCTCTTCTACATCAACATGTGTCCCCTCTTCTTTCATGTGTCCTCTACATCAACATGTTGTCCCCTCTTCTTCATGTCTCTCTACATCAACATGTGTCCCCTCTTCTTCATGTCTCTTCTACATCACAACATGTGTCCCCTCTTCTTCATGTCTCTTCTACATCAACATGTGTCCCCTCTTCTTCATGTCTCTTCTACATCAGCATGTGTCCCCTCTTCTTCATGTCTCTTCTACATCAACATGTGTCCCCTCTTCTTCATGTCTCTTCTACATCAGCATGTGTCCCCTCTGTCTTCATGTCTCTTCTACATCATACATGTGTCCCCTCTTCTTCATGTCTCTTCTACATCAACATGTGTCCCCTCTTCTTCATGTCTCTTCTACATCAACATGTGTCCCCTCTTCTTCATGTCTCTCTCTACATCAAGCATTGTCCCCTCTTCTTCATGTCTCTTCTACATCAAGCATGTGTCCCCTCTTCTTCATGTCTCTTCTACATCAACATGTGTCCCCTCTTCTTCATGTCTCTTCTACATCAACATGTGTCCCCTCTTCTTCATGTCTCTTCTACATCAACATGTGTCCCCCTCTTCTTCATGTCTCTTCTACATCAACATGTGTCCCCTCTTCTTCATGTCTCTTCTACATCAACATGTGTCCCCTCTTCTTCATGTCTCTTCTACATCAACATGTGTCCCCTCTTCTTCATGTCTCTTCTACATCAACATGTGTCCCCTCTTCTTCATGTCTCTTCTACATCACCATGTGTCCCCTCTTCTTCATGTCTCTTCTACATCAACATGTGTCCCCTCTGTGGAAAGAGACTCTGAAAGTTTCAGGAACAAAGATTTTCTCTCTTTTTGATCCATTTCTATAAAAACCTGTCTGAAAATGAGCTGATCAGATTTTGGCCACTTTATGATGTCATAACGATGTGTTGGCTTGTGTAACCATTAGCCAATCAGCAACCAAGGTAAAGTTTTTTTTGTGTTGCCATAAATTAGTCTCTCTGCGTTGGTGCGCAGGGATAATGCTAATGCTAATGCTAATGCCAGCAAATACAATGGCGGCTTCAAAAAACTTCAGAGTTTTACGGGGCGTAGTTTGCAATTCGCCCAGCCTATAGAAATTGGTACTTTTTTGGTACCAGCGCTCGATCAGGCACTGACAATGGGGGTAAAAGTTCCTGGCACTAAGTACTCTTTTTGGTGTGAACGCGACATCAGGGGTACTAACGGAACTAAACGGGAAAAGTACTTGGTGTGAAAGCGCCTATTGTGTCTCTCTCTAATCTCTCGTGGGGAGGGGCTCCTTATTTTCATCTAAAGTAACAGACAGAGAATCAGCACTTTGGAAACAGGGCTGAAACAGAGGGGATTATGGGTAATGCTGCAATGATCTGTTTGGTGCCAAACACTTCAGAGACATGTTTTGTTTCTGAGACCTGTAATATATCGATGAAACAGCATAACAGGGGACCTTTAAAGTAAATCATTATCTTTCAGTTAGAGTCTTTTCCTTTAATAAAAACGTTATGAATGATAATTTTCGACCTGTTTCTTGTGTTCAGGGGGGGCCTGTGGGAGGACAGCGAGGACAGCGAGGGGCCCTGCAGCACCGTGTGAACATTTACACATTTACTTTATTTCCAATGTATTTATTTCAAGGAGACTTTTGCCCCAAATGGAAATGCATGCATGGCGAATCAACAAGCCTCAAATAAAGATTTGTTTTTTGCTTTTTGGTGGACATCTTTGTTTGTTCCAGATAACATTTTAAAGATTTAAGAAACATACTGTACATTGACTTTTAGATTATAAACTCATTTGATAAGATTTCTTAAATAGGTTTTAGTGCATGTAAATGGTCTGCAAAGGCTAAAATCCCTGTTTCTCTCAAAAACACTTTTTCCTCAGAATTCAAATCCAGGTTTTTTTCTCAGCATTTTTACTTATTTTCAGTGAAAAGAGGACTCTTTAAAGTAGAGACACTACATACTGATATACACCTGAACATCAGCAGGAGAGGACTCTTTAAAGTAGAGACACTACATACTGATATACACCTGAACATCAGCAGGAGAGGACTCTTTAAAGTAGAGACACTACATACTGATATACACCTGAACATCAGCAGGAGAGGACTCTTTAAAGTAGAGACACTACATACTGATATACACCTGAACATCAGCAGGAGAGGACTCTTTAAAGTAGAGACACTACATACTGATATACACCTGAACATCAGCAGGAGAGGACTCTTTAAAGTAGAGACACTACATACTGATATACACCTGAACATCAGCAGGAGAGGACTCTTTAAAGTAGAGACACTACATACTGATATACACCTGAACATCAGCAGGAGAGGACTCTTTAAAGTAGAGACACTACACACTGATATACACCTGAACATCAGCAGGAGAGGACTCTTTAAAGTAGAGACACTACATACTGATATACACCTGAACATCAGCAGGAGGGGACTCTTTAAAGTAGAGACACTACATACTGATATACACCTGAACATCAGCAGGAGAGGACTCTTTAAAGTAGAGACACTACATACTGATATACACCTGAACTTCAGCAGGAGAGGACTCTTTAAAGTAGATTTTTTTTTAGGTATTTTGAATATTGTTCAAACTAAATCAGACATTTGAAGACAGCAAGCTTGGCTCTGTGAGATTGTAATGGACATTTGTTGACATTTGATAAACGTCAAGATGATCAATGAATTAATAACAATTCTGAACAGATTCATTGATAATTAAATATGTAGTTTTAGCCCCGACTAACAGAAGCGCAATAATCTTTCTTTTTTTTTTTAACCCAACACACCAGAAAATATGACAATAACCCGAAACTTCCCAAAATATTCAACTTTTTTCAACTTAAAAACCTTCAAAAAGCTGAATTTACAGTAAAAACAAAACGAGAGAAATGAGTAGTTCAGTACAAAATAAGACTGGGTGATTTATTAATCTCATCAAGACCATTAATACAAAGCAGTTAAAAGGCCACATACCATGAAATAAACCGACTGCTGGATGAAGCTTTTACAGTGCCACCGGAGGAAAATCTGGGGGTTAAAGTAAAAAAACAAACAAACACGAAGAAAAAAACCAAAAAGGACATCTGAAAATAATTAACCCTGTCAACACGGGCCGGGCCGGGCCGGGCCGGGGCGGGGCGGGACACGGGCCGGGCCGGGACAGAACATGAGAGGGGATTATATTTTGAAGAGGAAAGAGCACAAGTTTTCCTTTTGTTGAATTTTCGCTGAAATCCCGCTCATGCTGCTGCGACGTCCTCGTGTGTGTGTGTGTGTGTGTGTGTGTGTGTGTGTGTTCCGCCCTGATGCACGTAGAAAGCGAGTTTGAACAGTTGCATAGGACCATTGCATTTGTTTTCTTTCAAACAGGACCTAAAAACAACCACGGCTCTTCAACAACAGTACAGCCTAAAGTGCACAAAGTGTGTTTTATCAGAAGAAAACAAACAAGAAATAAAGTCCAATTCTTCACCTGCAGGCTGAATACAAGTGTGTGTGTGTGTGTGTGTGTGTGTGTGTGTGTGTTCACCTGCATTCAAACCGCCTGTTTTAATGAGCGTTAAAAAGTCTTTGAAAAGGAGAAAAAGGCCATTAGTAGAAAGTTAAGCACACGTCTAAGTGCTCGGCATATTTTAATATCATATATTTTTTTAATGGGGAGGGGGGGCATGGCTTTCCTCAGGAGATTGTCTGTTAGTGACCTGTTTTATTTTAATTTTATTATCCGCCTGCTGCAGGATTATTAGGCTAAACTCGTCTGAACAGATGCGGATGAAAAGGGAGGAAAGAAAAACACTTTATACAAATTATTTAGTTAGTGTATACATGTTATATATACACAGTATCCACAAACATGTACAATTTCATAGTGTATAACTTTGTTCTAAACATGACAATTTTTTAGCTTTTTTTTTTTTTTAAACACCATTTTGCTTATTTCTGTAAAGTAGAAAAACAAAAATAAAAAGGCACATCTGAGCGTGATGCAGGGCTGTTTCAGTCTTTCCCAAAAGTTTTTCAAGCAGAGAAAAAAGGTTTAAAATGTTTGCAGAGAGGGGGGAGGTTTAATGCATGCTCCCAGTACTGCTGCTTAATACCAACGAAGAAGAGTTTGTTTAAAGAGGGGGGGGGCACAGTGTGAAGCAATCATGGCGGCCCCTTCCCACCCCCCCCCCCCCATGTCATTTTTATCTGATTCGCCCAAACTCGATGTGCAAATGGAGTGTTCTCGGGTTCACCGGATGTCCTTGAAGGCAACGTTTTGTGGCTGCAGAGTCACAGTGTTTTACATTTCAGATCCACGGTAAAGTGAGAGGGGGGGGGGGGGGGGGGGGGGGGGCGTTCAGTGTCGCCTCCTTTAATGTCACATTTAAAAAAAAAAAATCCCTTTTCCCCCTGCATAAAATAAGACTTTGGCAACTGTTTTTTTTTTTCTTACATGAGAAAACAAAGAGCTACGTCAGGAGGAGGAAGAGGAGGAACATCGCCGCACCGGAGAGATGAAGCATGGCGTTTGAGGCTACGTGCCCCCCGATAGTCTAGTTGCCAGTATTGTGAACACAGAAATGTTGAGGACCCCAACGTTTGATGATAGAAATGTATAGTACGGGTCCCCAGCTGCTGAAAACTGCCGGATGCTAACCTGCATATGATGAGCAATTAGCACAATTAGCATAAGTTAGCATTAATTATAGCCTAAGTGGACAATAGTTGAAAAATGGCTCGGAAGATTTGGAGTGGCTTTGGGGGTTATTGAGGATGCTGAATCCATTTCTGACATTTTCAGGATACATTTTTCGGCTGATTTTAACTACCATGTGTTGGATATAGAGAGCACAAGATGAACATCAATTACCTCTACTATTTTCAAACAGATAAGCAATCTGTCCAATCCAGATGATCCAGAGTCCCCTAAAACTTCCAAATCATCCCAACATTTCTCAAAATCAGCCCATAGAGAGTACAAATATAGCCAGTCTTGTTAAAACTTCCATTTTGTATCCGAAATGGACTCAGCTTTCTCAATAATGTTGATCTGTGTAACAATAACCCCCACAACTACTAACAAAACTGTCCAAATCTGCCAAGCCATGTTTTAACTATTGTCTGCATATGCTAATTTATGCTAATTACCACAAACCAACTTATGCAAGTTATCATCCGGCAGTTTCTATGAGCTGGGGACCCGTACTGTACAACGTAAAACTTTGCGGTATTTAACATTTCGGGGTTCACTAAAAGACTCAAACTGACCATAGAGGGGGGGGGGGGGGGGGGGGAAGTGTTTCAGACTCCTGGGTGTTGGTCAGCTGGCACACCAGTGTCTCATGGCACAGAGGGTGAAGATGATGAAGGCGAGCGACTGATCCCTTGAGAGGCACCGCGGGGGGGGGAGTTTGATTCAGGCGGGTGGAGTTGAGGGAAATTCTTGAAATGATCAGCTGTTTATCAGAAACTCACACTGTGTTACCTTCCTGGAGAAAAGACTGTTTTACTTCTCGCAAGCCTCCTTGATTAAAAAACCGGATAAAATAAATCAAGAATTGTACTCAAATTTTACACTAATTATTTGTTGTTTTTGTTCTTAAGTCAACTAAAATGTCTCTTATAGGGCTGAGACATGGAGAGGAAGTCAAACGTCTCAATATTTGTGATCAAAATCGATTTTTCAGTTTTTCATAAATGTAATCATCGGTTACCTGATTGGCTTATCGTTAAAGGGACAGCAGCTTTAAATATCTGTTATATTGAAACAGCAGCCTTCAAGATCTAAGAATATATCTGGTCTCACATCGCATTACATCGGTGTGTCTTATCTATAGCGAGACAATTTCTGGTAAGCACGAGATTTAAATTGGATCTTCAGCATGACTGCGTGCAGACCCTCAGTTTTACAGATCTGTTCATGATACACTTCTTTTATCTATTAATTAACAATCTTTCCACTAAAATGGCTTTGATCGATGGGTGCAAAAAGCGTTAAAAATACATCTGTAGGAAACACAAGATCATGATTCTGTGTGGAGAGGTCTGTCGTGACTCTATGCACCATGTCAGCTTTTCTGTAAAGTCATTGCATTCAGTGAGAGTAGCACGCCTGCACGTATTGGACACTGCTTTAAATAATAAGACTTTTCTACGTTTTTTATGACTCTTTGTTCACCGTGGAGGCCTGAGAGATCAATAAAGTTTTCTTCAAGACTTTAACAACACGGTGCCAGTGACTGATAAACAGGGGATCGTGTGTGTGTGTTCCCTCTCAGAGTGTGTGTGTGTTCCCTCTCAGCGTGTGTGTGTTTTCATTCGTCGGTGTTCTCCACCAGCGAGAGGCCCTGCAGCTGAGGGGGGGGGGGGCAGCAGCAGCTCCCTCTTGTAAGTCTTTGGTGGGAGTTTGGGCAGCTGGGGGTTGCAGTTGTGGCGGGGGGGCACCGGGGGGGCGGTGATGGGCAGTGGGTAGAGGCTGTTCTGACTGGCGCTGAGCGGGCAGCTGCGGCGAGGGACGCGGGGCGACGGCGTGCTGGGGGGGGTGTTGGGGGAGCAGGGGGCAGAGCCAAAGTCCCAGTGATAGCGGCCCACTGGGGAGGGCTGCATGTTCACCGGGTAGTTGATGAAGATCTCCGGGGGTCGCTGAGGAACCGGAGGGGGCGTGTCGGGCTCAGGGTCGCGGGGCGGCGGTGGCGGGGGGCTGGGCAGCGGGCCGTCCATCGGGGGGCCGTTGTAGAGCGGGGTCCGGGGCTGGATCCGAGGCAGAGGGGGGGGCAGCCGGGGGGGGATCGCTGGAGGACTGTCGGACCTGGAGCTCATCTGAGACACAAGGAAGAGAACATTTTAATAAACAAAAAGACCCGGATAAGGACGGTTAGTGTTTCAGTTTGTCTCTTTATGTATTTTCTTCATTTTGTGTTATTCTCTGTCAAAGCGTTTTGAGAGTTTTCAGAAAAGCACTATTTAAGTGTCATGTATTATTATTATTATTATTATTATAGTGTACAGCAGACAGAACAGCCATAATGGGGTTTGTGGCATCCCTAGTTGCAAGGCGAGTGAAGAAGTGTCTTAAGGGTGCATTTTCTCAAATATCCAGCAGGGGGCGACTCGACTGGCTGATTGTATAGAAGTCTGTGAGAAAATGTTCCTACTTCTCTCTCAGTAAACATTTCCCTGATGAGTTTATGGTCTCAATCTCCACTTTCAAGTCTTCTTCAACACAGCATGATGTTCAATTAGTAAATGATAGTGCCACGCTGTTTTCCTACTCACCAGTATTTGCATCCCAATATGACAACGTGCTTTATGGATGCACCACCTTACCCTTTCACAGGTCAACACTCTCATACAAATATGGTCACTTGAGGCTAAAAAAAGAGAGTTTAAACTCCTTATTTATATAAAATCTGCAGTGAGATGTCATACTTGTTTTAAATGTAGTCCTTCATATAGGGAAGGAAATTAGCACGTGTCAAATAGACGGTAAAAGGTGTTCAGGTCGCCTGTCACCATGGTTGATAAGGTTTTGCCTAGCTTAAGAAATATTATTTTTTAATATTGCAACTCCTTAGGTTGCTTCTTCTGTCCGATGACACTGACTCAGAGCTTAAACGTCTTAAGAGTTAGAAAAAGATATCAGAAGGTGCATCAGGAACCTATAGTATTATTATTTGCACTTGGCATAAATACGTTAATCCCTATCAAACCAAGTAGTTATGATTATTGGTGTGAAATGACTCCCTGTTCTCACCTTGGATTCAGACGTGGCGTCTTTCCTCCGCGGCGGCAGAGGAGGCGGTTTCATCGACTCGTCCACGAGCTGATGGAGGCTGCCGCACGACACCGACTGGAACTCTGGCAAACAGAAGAAAACACCACAAAGAGTTAAATAACAACAGTGTGAGTTAAAAATGGAGAACAGGCCCTGCTCACAATCACAGCACAATTATGGCGCATTTCCACTGCAGGGTTTCAGCGCGGCTCGGCTCGGCTCGCTCTTTTTTGCTTCTCCACTAGGGGTAGTACCGGCTCACGGGTACTTTTTTTAGGATCCCAACAGTCGAGGTTACAAGCGAGCTGAAAATATGCTTAGCTAGTGACGTAAAACACTGCCGATCGCTGATTGGTCGGAGAGAATCGTCACAATTCTTGCGCGAGACAGTCCCTAAGCAGCATTTCTAAAAACAGACAAGTTACCGTCGGCAAGTATTTATAATTTCAACAAAGTCTTTTTTATTTCAACAAATCCATAAAGAAATGGCAGCAAAAAAACACGCCGTGGTCGTTGGACGAGGTACTGACGTTCCTCAAACTCGTTGCGGATGAAAAAATACAGCGGGAGCTCGACTTGAAAGCGTTGTGTCCCTATCTATTGTAAAGCTCACTTCTAACAAACAAGCCTATTGTATCCTTACATTTATGCTCGACAACCCAGCCGATCGCCCCGCCTATACTGCGTGGTTACTATAGTTACTACCCTCGTTACTAACTCAGGGTATATGCAGGAATCCTGAAGTCAAATGTAAAACCTTTTAAGACCTTTTCTAAGACCCTTTTCATACATTTTAAGACCTCATCTCCACTTTGAGTTCTAACCGGTTACCTTGGCGACACACTTTACCTCACATTGACTCTACAGGACTGTCTCAGAAAATTAGAATATTGTGATAAAGTTCTTTATTTTCTGTAATGCAATTAAAAAAACAAAAATGTCATACATTCTGGATTCATTACAAATCAACTGAAATATTGCAAGCCTTTTATTATTTTAATATTGCTGATTATGGCATACAGCTTAAGAAAACTCAAATATCCTATCTCTAAATATTAGAATAGTTCCTCAGACCAAGTAAAAAAAAAAGATTTATAACAGCAAAACACAATCAAACATTTGAAAATGTCCATTAATGCACTCAGTACTTGGTTGGGAATCCTTTTGCACGGATTACTGCATCAATGCGGCGT
This sequence comes from Harpagifer antarcticus, assembly GCA_902827135.1. NCBI lineage: Eukaryota > Metazoa > Chordata > Actinopteri > Perciformes > Harpagiferidae > Harpagifer > Harpagifer antarcticus. The sequence continues at coordinate 98,985 of CADEHL010001284.1, read as the reverse complement.
GGCATGGAGGCAATCAGCCTGTGGCATTGCTGAGGTGTTATGGATGCCCAGGATGCTTCAATAGCGGCCTTTAGCTCATTAGCATTGTTGGGTCTGGTGTCTTTCAGCTTCTTCTTCACAATACCCCACATATTCTCTATGGGGTTCAGGTCAGGGGAATTTGCAGGCCAATCGAGGACAGTAATGCCATGGTCAGTACACCAGTTACTGGTGGTTTTGGCACTGTGGGCAGGTGCCAGATCATGCTGGAAAATGAATTCCTCATCTCCATAGAGCTTTTCAGCAGACGGAAGCATGTAGTGCTCTAAAATCTCTTGGTACACAGCTGCATTTACTCTGGGCTTGATGAAACACAGTGGACCAACACCAGCAGCTGACATGGCTCCCCAAACCATCGCTGACTGTGGGAACTTCACACTGGATTTCAAGCAACTTGGATTTTGCTCCTCTCCAGCCTTTCTCCAGACTCTGGCGCCTTGACTTCCAAATGAAATACAAAACTTGCTTTCGTCTGAAAAGAGGACTTTGGACCACTGTGCAACTGTCCAGTGCTTCTTTTCCTTAGCCCAAGTCAGACGCCTCTTCCGTTGTCTTGAGTTCAGAAGTGGCTTGACCATGGGAATACGGCTATTGTAGCCCATTTCCCGGACACGTCTGTGAACAGTGACTTTTGATACCTGGACTCCAGCTTCAGTCCACTGTCTTTGAAGCTCCCCCAAATTCTGGAAGCGACTCTTCTTCACAATGCTGTTAAGGCTGCGGTCATCTCTCTTGGTTGTGCAGCGTTTCCTGCCACATTTCCCCCTTCCAACAGACTTTTTGTGGATGTGCTTTGAAACTGCACTCTGTGAACAGCTTGCTCTTTGAGAAATTTCTTTTTGTGTCTTACCCTCCTGATGGAGGGTGTCAATGACGGTCCTCTGGACAGCAGTCAGATCAGCAGTCTTCCCCATACTTGTGATTTAGTTTACTGAACCAAGCTGAGTGTTTTTCAAGGCTCAGGAAACCCTTGCAGGTGTTTCGAGTTAATTAGACGATTCAAGTGATTCGTTGAACACCCTACTAGTATACTTTTTCATGATATTCTAATATTTAGAGATAGGATATTTGAGTTTTCTTAAGCTGTATGCCATAATCAGCAATATTAAAATAATAAAAGGCTTGCAATATTTCAGTTGATTTGTAATGAATCCAGAATGTATGACATTTTTGTTTTTTTAATTGCATTACAGAAAATAAAGAACTTTATCACAATATTCTAATTTTCTGAGACAGTCCTGTATACAGTATTGATTGTCCTTCCTCCTTATCTTCCAACCATTTGGACGCAGACTTGCATTTCCCCCGTAACGATGTTGCTTAGCAACCGGCGTAAACGGAGCTTCGCGCTATCAAGCAGTGAGCGGGCGATGTCCTGTTCAGATGACGTCAAACCCAACGGGATGCCATCAATAAACTACACAGAATCACACTACACACCTACGCCATGATTACATTCAGGCAGACTGTAGAACACAACCTCTCTGGACCATTTATATACTTATTGAAAACAAGATACAAAATGTAATACCTTGGAAAATGCCCTTTAATAGCCTTCATTTTCGCTAAATTGATTTATCAACTTTTAATACTTTTTAAGATCCCGCGGACCCCCAATGGATTCGCAGCTTAAAGTGAGCCGAACTGAGCAAAGGTGAACCGAGCCATGACGAGCCGCGCTAAAACCTGTAGTCGAAATGCGGCTTTAGGGAGACTCATCCACCAGACAGCAAGAAAACAGACAGTGAACATAAAAAACATGGAAATTAATGGAAAATAAGACACATTTTGTACTTATAGTAAAATTAGATAAATAAAAACACAAGATACAATTTGGATGTATATAAAAAAATATACTCATAAGATGAATTATGTGCATATTAAGTCAATAATACAAATAATAAAATATAACATTAAGAGGAATTGTATGTATAATATAGGATGGAAAATAAAATCTAACCAAAATAGATTAAATATATGCAATGATAAAACGTAAAATATATAATGTAGAAAGACTTGAAATGGGGACAGAAAACATCTTGTAGAAACAATTTAATTGAAAAGGGAAAAGCCAACACTCACTTGAAGGCGGCAGAAGCACAGGAGCAAAAATGGAGTTATTTCCTGTAAAATTTGAAGAGGGAGAAGAGGATTGATTTCAAAATAAAAGTGCATGCTCTTACCTTTCAGAATAAAAGCAGGGCCCGTTTTAAATCAAGTGTGACATTAATGAAGCGCAGTAAAACGTTTTCCCCTCGTCAAATAAAAGTGTAAATAAGCTTTGAATGAAAAGAAACTAAATATTTATGCAACTCGTAACCACGGCTGCTGAATTTCAGTTTGATGTTTATATGGTTTTCAATATATTTTCTTTATGTTCTCTACCTTTGTTCAAAGCTGAGAGAAGCCACAAGTACACATGTGCAATGTTCTTTGTTGAATGGACAAAGAAAACTAAAAGAAAAGATTATAAATACTTAAGGAAAGTAACTCCAAGACTCAGGGACCGTTTCACCCATAAGACGATTAAACACCTGAACATTTGAAAGAATATCCATAACATTCGTCCGATTGCATTTAGCTAATTATTTATCTAATATATAATCCCATTTACTTATAAACTCTGATAGCACTATTTCTATTTTATTTGTATTCACTTGCACATCTCCATATATATGTTGCACTGTTGGAGGAGCCTGTGACCTACGTTTATCATTGACATATCTACACTGTAGCTAATGTGCTAATGACAATAAAGTTACCTTGGTTGCTGATTGGCTAATGGTTACACAAGCCAACACGTCGTTATGACATCATAAAGTGTCCAAAATCTGATCAGCTCATTTTCAGACAGGTTTTTATAGAAATGGATCAAAAAGAGAGAAAATCTTTGTTCCTGAAACTTTCAGAGTCTCTTTCCACAGAGGGGACACATGTTGGTGTAAAAGAGACATGGAGAAGAGGGGACACATGTTGATGTAGAAGAGACATGAAGAAGAGGGGACACATGTTGATGTAGAAGAGACATGAAGAAGAGGGGACACATGTTGATGTAGAAGAGACATGGAGAAGAGGGGACACATGTTGATGTAGAAGAGACATGAAGAAGAGGGGACACATGTTGATGTAGAAGAGACATGAAGAAGAGGGGACACATGGTGATGTAGAAGAGACATGAAGAAGAGGGGACACATGTTGATGTAGAAGAGACATGGAGAAGAGGGGACACATGTTGATGTAGAAGAGACATGAAGAAGTGAATTTTTGCATAATAGGTGACCTTTAAGATGTAACATTGGTGCGGCCCTCACCTCCGTACGAGCTGCAGAGGTCGTGCTCCATGAACACGGAGCAGAGGTCGGCGGACTGCGGGGGGGTGGGCGTGTTGGGGGAGGTGGGCACGGAGGCAGGGGACTCGGGCTCCGTCTCCGCGATGCTCCGGAAGGTGATCTTGTGGGGCGGCTCCCTCTCCAGGGGCACCGGGTGGCCCTTCAGGGTCCCAGAGGTAGAAGTTCGGACAGGCCGGATCCCCGGGGACTTCAGGTTGTACATCGTCTTCCTGGGCTGCAGCACAACACACAGAACAGGCCGTCATCAATACATTATCTGTTTACAATTAACTGACAACAAGTACTGCACAAGAAGGGGAGACAGACAACAGGGATACATGACCAGTTATTGGAAAATAATATAATACGGCAAATGATGTACAGTGATATAAATATTGGAGAATAGGGAAACAGGGATGTAATGCCACGATGAATGGAAAAAAGTATAATAATAAAAAAATTAATGTAAAAAATTTCGAAAAACTAAGTTAAATATAAAAAGAGAAAAATATCAAATTAAGATGAAAAAAAATAATACAAAATTAAAATTTGATAAAACAAGATGTCGTCTAAAAGCACTCTGTGGATGGATGAACGTGATGAAAAATAAAACATACTGAATAATAATAATAAACTTACAGGTAATGCAGAAGAAAATGCTTTACAATAAGGGAAAATAGAAAAAAGAAAAAAACATAAAAACAGGAATAAAATGCCAACTTAATGTAAAATAAAATGAAAAATAAAACACACTTCATATTAATAAGATAAATATAAAAATAAGATTTAAAAAAAATGAAACAGTTTTGACAAGAAAGTGCAGTTTTGGAGAATATGTAAGTTATGAAAGACACTGTGGATAAAAACCGGACTAAATGCATGTCTAGCGTTTGGGACGAATGCAGAGCTCAGGAGTGAAACACTTACAAATCGAGGAGCCTGCCTGCAGTGCCGTGGCTCAATATCCAGAGACATTTTGAACAAGTAGTCTGCAAACTCCTTCTCACTCCGGTTGTTCATCGGGTTCAGGTTCTCGAAGAACCGCTGGGGAACACGCAAAGGAAAAAAATACATGTTTTTAATTCAGGATCCATGTGCAACAACAAAGAAGAGACATCTCATTCAGGGTACACACACATTAACAACAATTCAATGTTTTAAAATGTGGGATCCAACAACAAAGAAAGAAAAGACGGTCACGATCAATAGCGAGGCGAAGTCCCTCCCTTTGCGGGGGAGCTCCATGGGACCTTACTTCGGGAATTTGTTTTTCTAAATAAGGTCCCATGGGGCGGAAGTAGATGGGCGTGACTTCGCCACTCTATGGATGAGAGTAACACCTACGTCTGTGTCTCTGTGTGTCTGTGTGTGTGCGCGTGTGTCTGTGTGTGTGCGCGTGTGTGTGTGTGCACGCTCTGCTCCCTTGGCTCCAATCTTTCCTCGTTGTAGGATTGGTGTTTAGCTTTTTTTGATCATCTTTAAGACTTTTTAAGTCCTTAAATTCTGATGATCAAATGTCAGACTTTTTAAGACCCCGTGGGAACCCTGTATATAGGGAAAATCTTTGGGTTCAGGGTCTCTATGAAATGAGTTCAGGGACCACAGAGAAGATGGTAGAAGTGAGTGCTCACCCGGATCTCGTGCTCCACCTTCAGGCAGTACGGCTGGTTCTGGTACTGCTGGATCTCCCCGGTGATTTCCGCCACTTTCCTCCTCTTGCTGAAGTTGATCAGCTCTTTGCCGTGGCGCTTCAGGAAGTCCGGGTTCCCTTCCTCCGTCTTCAGGATGTTGGTTAAATAGATACCTGAGGAGGAAGGGGAAGAGGAGGTGTTTCATTACATTATTATTATGCGCCGCTTTCCCCCTTGTTCTCCAGTAGGACTCAGATGAGGGTGTTGCACTTTTTTTGTACATGTCATGTTTTGGAGTTGTTGAGTTTCTTTCTGTCAAGTGGGAACTAAGTATTTTGTTTTGTACGTTTTTGTGTTTCTCTTATTTTCCTACGATACTGTTATGATTGGTTGTGAGTTCGAAAATAAGAAGGACAGACCATCTATTTCTAGTTATTATATTTTCTTTGAGAAAGGGGCAGGTCATGTCAGATTAATTTTCGTCTCCCTGCTCCTTTTCGGGTACGGTGTGTTTACAGAGACATGTTTTGTATATAATTGTTATACATTAAGTTGTGCGTACCATGAACGGAACAAATAGAAAAGCAGGGTATATGCAGGAATCCTGAAGTCAAATTTAATACATTTTAAGACCCTTTCCGTACATTTTAAGACCTCATCTCCACTTCGAATTCTAACCGGTTACCTTGGCGACACACTTTACCTCACATTGACTATATACAGTATTGATGGTAAAATAGCACAACTTAACAGCTTGTGATAACTCCTTATCATAATTCAGATAGAACAAAGCACGAGAGAATGACCAACCCAATGCAAGGTTTATTAGAAAAATAAACCTTTAGAAAGTAGTATTTGATTTAGGCATTGTTCCCAAGAGATGCAGACTTGCATTTCCCCATAACGATGTTGCTTAACAACCGGCGTAAACGGACCTTCGCGCTATCAAGCAGTGAGCGTGCGATGTCCTGTTCAGATGACGTCAAACCCAACGGGATGCCATCAATAAACTACACAGAATCACACTACACACCTACGCCATGACTACATTCAGGCAGACTGTAGAACACAACCTCTCTGGACAATTTAGATACTTATTGAAAACAAGCTACAAAATGTAATGTCTTGGAAAATGCCGTTTAATACTTTTTAATAGCCTTCATTTTCGCTAAATTGATTTATCAACTTTTTAATACTTTTTAAGACCCCGCGGAGAACCTGAAATGAAATGACGGTGAAGCAGGGTCAGAAGTTAGGCACCACATGTGGTCAAATGAAAATAAAAACGTACCAAAGAAAGGCACACAGGGCGGGTTTATTGACTTGAGTTTAGCCAAATATTTCTTAAAGTGGTCCTGACTCAGCTCCACTGCTTCCTCCAGGATCTTCTTCTTCCTCTCCGGTATCGCCTGTTGGTGCAGAAGAGAGAAATAAATTATGTTCAGCATTGGGATTAAAATGCATGTATAAAAAACTATAAACATCAGATGTGTCTTAATTATTAATATCAAGGTAAGGTTTACAACAATTAGATATTAATAAAGTGTTATGGTGTTCTCCCTGACCTCGAAGGTGTGGTCCAGCCGGTACACGGGGACAGAGTTGATGGCGCTGACCACCTCGAGAACCCCGTTGAAGTTGTTGAGCTCCTGGAAAACCTGCAGGATCTCGATGACCCGAGACATCACGGCCACGCGCTCCTCCAGGTTCATCGTCTCCACAATGCACCTGAGACACACAGTGTTAGAAAAATGTCACTCGTCACCTTTTTCTCAAAATGTTGGCTTTTTTCTGAAAATCCCACATTCTTTATTTTCTCTCAAAATTCTGACTTTTTCTCGAACTTTTGACTAAAAATCTCAAAATTCTGTATTTTTTCTCAAGATCTCAAAATTCTGACTTTCTTCTCAAAATGAGCTTCAACCTCAGGATCCATGTATCTGTGATCCTCTCCAGAATGGAAGTAGTCATCACATACAGAGCATCAACTAGTTCCTGAGCAGTGTCCTTCACATGCTGATATCCAAGAGAGGGAGTTACACAGTCACAAGATGGAGGAACAGAAAGCAGTATTCAATGTTTACTTCAGATTAGCTCCACGTCAGAAATGAGCATGCTTGATGTCTCTCTCCATAGAGGCTGAATCATCATGTTAATCACATAGCTATCATCTGCCTCAAACAGTCCTGATGCTCTTCCAGGTAACCACACATCCTGTCATGTTCACAGCTACAGTTGGGATACCTTTGTTAGCATGTGGACTCTGATGTTGGAAGAGCACATTCAGTATTTTCCCAACACACAGCTACAGGTGTGAGATGATGGTCTGATTTAGACTGAAGATAAAGAGTGTGTGTGAGTGTGTGTGTGTGTGTGTGGACTCACTTCTCGAACCACAGCGTGAGGTTGGTGGTGTGGCGGATCATACGCAGCAGGTTCGGGGAGTTCTTCTCTTTGTCCTCTTTGGTCCAAACGCTGCCCACCAACTCCGAGGGACGCACCGCTCTGAGGTAGAGGAGGAGGAGGAGGAAGAGGAGGAGGAGGGGGTTTATCTTACAGACAGGCTTTAAGCAATTATTATTTTCCTTAGGGAGTAACTGTAGAAATATAATACATATTTATAGATATTAAAAAAGGTCTTATAAAACAGATATTCATACATTATTGTCACAGATATTTGTATTATAATGTTTTGGGCCCTTTCAGCTATAAAGTGTATTTATCATAATTATTATACCCATTATAATATATGTTGTGTCTGTACGCCGCCCTGCCCTCCTCACCTGTACAGCTCAGACTCGAGCAGCGTGAGTTGCCGGGCGATCTCGATGGGGTGAAGGGTCATGAGGTCGAAGGTCTCCACCTGCCCCGCCCGGCAGATGTGCCACTCGATGGGGGGGGGGCGGCGACTCGAAGGTGATGTTGTGGCTGACGCCGTTCGACTGCGTCTGCAGCTTCCTCTTGATGATCTTATTGATCGACTCCACCCACTTCCTCATCGACTTTCCTGAGCGGGAGACACGGGAAGATAACTTTTATTATGTGTTGGGAAGATACTGAATGTACTCCTCCAATATCAGAGTCCACATGCTAACAAAGGTATCCCAACTGTAGCTGTGTACATGACAGGATGTGTGATTACCTAGAAGAGCATCAGGACTGTTTGAGGCAGATGATAGCTATGTGATTAACATGATGATTCAGCCTCTATGGAGAGAGACATCAAGCATGCTCATTTCTGACGTGGAGCTAATCTGAAGTAAACATTGAATACTGCTTTCTATTCCTCCATCTTGTGACTGTGTAACTCCCTCTCTTGGATATCAGCATGTGAAGGACACTGTTCAGGAACTAGTTGATGCTCTGTATGTGATGACTCCTTCTGGAGAGGATCACAGATACATGGATCCTGAGGCTGAAGCTCAAGCCGGAGACCAGTGAGATTTTTCTGACATAATGTAAATTATTAAAGATCACTAATTGACTCAAGAAATAAAAATGAAGTTATTTTGATTACCTACTGTGTGGAGGTTTAGAGCAATGTGTACATAATACATCAAATCAAGTTTTTAAGGCTACTATAGGAATTGTAAATAGAGCTGATTAACATGAACGTATTTATAAACTCACATGCTTTCAAATTTGGAGATTTGGTTGAGTTTAAAACTGTAGAATAAACGTTTAAAGGTCACCCATCATGCTATTTCTAGGCAATAGCATAGGTCTCAGATATATAAAAAACATGTCTATGAAGTGTTTTGCTCAAAATACCAAACAGATCACCCATTCAAGCCATGCCTCATATCCCTCTATTTCACTTCCTGTTTCAAAAGTGCTGATTTTATGTATAAAGCTTGATAAAAAATGATAACAAATAAAAGGGAGGGGTCTGAGCTCATGCGGGACCCGGCAGCTACTGTCTAAACTAAATGCTGCCGTGATGAAACGCCATATCATGGATTATCAAGGATCTGAAACAGTCTGGAGCTCAAAGGCTTTCTCTCTTGCCGGTTATACCACAAGGTGAGTTCCTTTTTACTTCCTGCTTCTTCACACACATGCTCTCCAGTACAGGTTAGCTCTGAGTGTTAGCGATGCTAATGTAAACACCGACCATATTACGTCCAAAACAGTCGGGCATTGTTTCTGATAGCAACGTTTCTGATTGGGCCGTGGGTCCACATTTCAGATGTTACGTCATATCGGACGCAGATCTGGATCAGCTCCGTTGTTCCCCGTTTTTAGAGATTTGGGTACGGAGGAAAAGAGAGAGGGTTTATTTTCTGACGCTGCGTGAGTTCCCCGACACACCGGGGACACATGTTTATGTAGAGAAGACATCACAAAGTGCATTTTGCATGATAGGATGATTTAAAAAAAAAAAAAAAAAAAAGGAACGAATTACAGTCAGTATTAAACAAGTTTAGGGAAAAGGTTAATCTGTGGGAAGGTTTTGAAAAAGGAAATGAAAATATGTTTTAGATAGTAATAAACCTTTTTAAAATAAGATGTTTACTGTACAAAAAAATGTCCTATTAATTATTATTATCAATTGTTTTATATGTAATTGTTAATATTTGAAGAGTACGTTTGACACTTTCCGGGTCAGCGTAGAACTACATTTGGCTTTTTCTTAGCCTATCTTTAATGAAATTAATATATTATATTAGTAAAATATGTATAATAATTCATTTATTTCTCAAAAATATGTGTATTTTTCCTGCTAAATTTATAATTTTAATCGTATGGTATTTTTTTCTTTAATTATAAATGGTCAAATATAATCTTGTAAATATTGAGTTTTCCACATGATATATTGCCCCCCTGCTCATACGACATCGTTTTAATTATTTTCTTTCTAACTACAATTGCCGTAACAAGAGAATGAAGAAATCGTGAATGTGTGAAGAGGTGTGTGAGTGTGTGTGTGTGTGTGTGTGTGTGTGTGTGTGTGTGTGTGTGAGTGAGAGTGTCAGTGAGTGACTGTGTGTGTGTGTGTGTGTGTGTGTGTGTGGGAGAGTGTGTGTGTGTGTGTGAGAGTGTGTGTGTGACTATGTGTGAGAGTGTGTGTGTGTGTGTGAGAGTGTCAGTGAGTGACTGTGTGTGTGGGAGAGTGTGTGTGTGTGGGAGAGTGTGTGTGTGTGTGTGTGCGTGAGTGAGAGTGTCAGTGAGTGAGAGTGTGTGTGTGTGTGTGTGTGGGAGTGTGTGTGTGTGTGTGTGTGTGTGTGTGTGTGTGTGTGTGTGTGTCTCACCTCGCAGCTGGAACTTGCTGGTGATGTATTCCTCTAACCGACTCCTCAGCTCAGGATCGTTCTCAAAGTCGTAGAAATGATGTTCGACCCACTGACGGAAAACGTTGAGGACCCTGCGGAGCAAACACAAATTTACATTACTTTCAAACCCTACAATTGGAGAGATGTTTTTACTGATTTAAATGTTAATTTGAGGCATTTTTGTCGATTGACTTATCACTTAGTTGACCGACTGTTTTGTAGTCGGTCTTTTTCTAATTATTTGATCAACTTTGAATGAAACTTTGTGCTAAATTTAACAGAAAAATTCAAGTTTTTGTATTGTTAATGTACAACTTTAATCTCTTAAAGGTCCCATGTCATGCTTTTCCGGTTATCACCCGTCCCCTTGTGTTATGAAGGTTGTTCTGCATGTAAACGGTCTGCAGAGTCACAAACCCTCAAAGTGCACCCTGTAGCGAGTAAAACTCTAACACAGGAAAGACCTGTCTGTGCTGCCCCAGAACGCCTCGTTGGGGATTTCTCTTTTTCCATTGTTTACTTCTTGGGTATAGTGATGTATTTCGGGTATAGTGACGTGACGTAACGTAACAGCTCCGCAGGTTGGTCCAAATGGAGGAACTCAGCCTGGGCACACACACAAACTCCCAGCCAGGCTGCGGGTGTGTGTGTGTTTGGGGCCGGAGCTCCAACAAGCCGTTTAGGACAGAGTGAATACTCATACTATACAGAGATGCTGTGAGAAACCAATGTGAGTTTGGTATAAATCTATTCTAGTAGACCTCAACAATGGAATTATGATCAGTAGAAATGGCCATTACCTGGGACCTTTAAATACAGGGTTTAAATCTGCCCCCCTGGCACTGTCATCTTTCTGACTTCTTTGCATGAAGAATCACATAAAAGCTTAATCAATTACAGTAGGAAAATTGCTCTTTCGAGTCACTCAGCTGAAGTCGTTTTTCATGCAAGAATCTCTTTAAAAATAGTGGGATGGACATGTTTTAATATTTTCTGACATTTGTCATACCTATCAATGAATCCAGTAAAATATCTGCATATTAATCGGTTACCTGGAAGCACTTTTTTATTTATTTGTATTTATTTTAATCCAAATAATAACACATTACGTGGCAAAGGAATAATGTAGAAAAGAGACATTTTTCATATAAATAAGGTCTAAATTACACTTTTTTTTTTATGGTCAGTGTGTTTTCTTTGTTAGTTAACTTCTCAAAAGTAACAACGTTTAAAAATAGAAACAGCGGGAAGGTTGTGTCCTTTTCTCTGTGTCTGAACAGATGGTAAACTTTGAGTATCCTGGATTCAAAGTCAACAGTTTGGACCACATTCAATTGTTTATAACAAGCGACCACCCAAAGACAATCTGCTTTAAGTTTGTGTTATTCAATGTTCAAACACTTTAAGATTTGATTTATAATGTGCGTTTGTTGCCTAATGCACACACTTTAAGGATGCTACAAACCTAATGGCCGCCTTGATGCCATCTAGAGAGATTTATTCTGTGTGAGTAGAAGTCGTTTACCCTTTTACCTTAAAGGATTTTATTGCAGCTGCTCTTGATACAGAGAGGTTTTTAATGGTTCTTCACTTACAGGCTATTCTTGTGCTTTACTCCTTATAAGGATATATATATATATAAGAGAAATACTGTGGCTCAGTGAGGACGCCAGGGCCTTAAGAGGACAGAGTAAAAGAACAGGAGACGAAGATCCTTTGTTCTATGAAATGAAAGCTGCGTTTTATCTACAAGTTTAGAGACTCTAAACTTTAAACAAAACCTCGTCTCAATCCAACTGTAAGGGTTTAATTCAACCTGAACACAGCATTTTATCTAGTTAGACTTTTGTGTGAAATTGTCTTAATTAGTATCTGAATTCACGATGGCAAAACATCTTTTTGTGAGATCTCTGTTGACAAAAATGTAACCATTGAGTCAAAGCGGACATATGTGACACTTTTTCAAACATTCTGTCCAGACTTTTCTCAGTACAGACACGTGACTACGAGCGTCTGTTGTGGTACTTTAGGTACATTACAAAATTCCGTAATTCCCCATATCATGTAAAACTGTACGCATAGCAAGCACATACTCCTGCTTTGTACCACATTTAGTGCAGCTGGTGGCCCTTACGACCTTTACAAACAGGGTCTCTGCAGGAATCCTGAAGTCACATGTAAAACCTTTTAAGACCTTTTTTTAAGACCCTCTCCATACATTTTAAGACCTCATCGCCACTTGGAGTTTTAACCGGTTACCTTGGCGACACACTTTACCTCACACTGACTATATACAGTATTGATTGTCCTTCCTCCTTATCTTCCAACCATTTGGACGCAGACTTGCATTTCCCCATAACGATGTTGTTTAGCAACCGGCGTAAACGGACCTTCGCGCGCCATCAAGCAGTGAGCGGGCGATGTCCTGTTCAGATGACGTCAAACCCAACGGGATGCCATCAATAAACTACAGAATCACGCTACACACCTACGCCATGATTACATTCAGGCAGACTGTAGAATACAACCTCTTTGGACCATTTATATACTTATTGGAAACAAGCTACAAAATGTAACACCTTGGAAAATGCCATTTAATAGCCTTCATTTTTGCTAAATTGATTGATCAACTTTTAATACTTTTTAAGAGCCCGCGGACCCCCTGTAAAAACATGAATACAATTAGTCTTTAAAAAGGAATAAAATAGACAGCTAAATGGCGTTAAACTCTTGTCAAACAACGGAACGTGTAGTGGGGATCGGGAAAGGTGCTTAGCGCAAGTTCAACCAGGTAGACCGTCTTTAGTCAGTCATTCACATATTTCCAGCTCTGTCCTCTCAATCAGTGATCGGGGGCGTTACTCCCTAGCTAAACCTATCACTTCGCCTCTATTCCCACAAGCCTATCATAGTGCACTGCTAAACCTTTAAATCTGCTCTCTCCCCTTCCTCACAGTTGTCATTTCAGGTGACACAACGCAGCCCTCCTCCACCTTCCTTTCTTCCAAATCCAAAGTCAAGCTTAAACCACTCCTCTTCAGACCGACCTCCATCAATCCCTTCATGCCTTCACCACCACCAGTGTCGATTCGGGTTTACCCTCCCGAATGATATTCCAGCACAACGGGGTCTAATCGCCAAACACCATTACATGCATCTGTGTATTTCCGGCAACAAATCTATATCGTTACATCAACGTTACGTCTCTCCTGATTGATCTGTGGTACCTGAGTTGGACCGGCTGCACGTACTCCTTCCTGAACCGCTGCAGCTCGGCCGCCATCGGCTGGTCCCCGTTCCAAAGCGCTTGCCGGTCCTCCTCCGTCGGCTCTGGCTCCGGGATCTCAATCCTGAGGAGAATATTATCAGATAAATGAAGACAAACAACACCACAGCACTGAGAGATATCGCTCTTATGGCTGCAGGAGGAATACAGTAAAGCACATAGTGTTGTGTCTGAAGTGTACCTGTCTATGAGCAGGGTGAGCAGCTCCTGTGGTTTGCAGAAGGATCGGTACGTGGTAAGAAACGTGCGCACAAAGTTAGGGTCTACAAACAGATAGAATAGATTAGATAACAAACCAAGAGACCCTACATCACAATGCACAAATACTATAAAAACTATAAGAAATATCTGTTTACAAACTCTCACATAACTCCATGATATTTGACACATTTCTCCAGTACTTTTTCATGCAAAATAAATGCAGTTTTTTCATACGATAGACATTTAAAGATACCACCTTGGACTATAAGGTGTATGGAGATTATTTACTGCAGCACTATCCCAAATGTATGCATTTCCAATAACATCGTACTATTTACAACACTTACAATGCTTTCTCAGACGCCGCAGTGTAAGTACTGTTTATCCTTAATTTGTGTAAGAGCTTTGGATGTTTGGCAATGTTTTAAATAGTGCATTTTAGTCATGTGTTAGTGAAGTAGTGAGCATAGACTGGATATATTCGACATAATGCTCACACAACTCAAATCTAGACTTTTAAAATGAATCCCTTATTTCTATCCTATATATATATATATATATATATATATATATATATATGATATACAACAGAGGAAAGTCGGAAAACACTTTATTTTAAAAACGCAATTTTTGCATGAAAAATGACTTGACTTTTACCCCTCCAACTGAAGTGTTTTCCTTCCTGTATTTTGCTGTTGTTAAAACTTTAATTCATCAAGACATTGAGTCTACTTTTTGATTGTCTGTCACCGTGGAGGCATGAGAGAAAAGCCACATATTCCTCAGGAATTCAAGGCAACATTTCGGGGAAGAACTGATATACATCAAAGAGTGCCGCAGGGACGCGTCCTAAAACCCGGAAGTAAACTCCTTCCGGTTCCTTCGCCAAACACCAAAGCAATTTCTCCATAGGATTTTGGAAAATAGCTGGAAATAAGGTCTGTGGTTGAAACACATTTAAGAGACGGATCACGTTTTGTTCAGCCGGATAATATCCACATGTCTATCCTACTTTTATAATTTTCTAATCATAAATCTAGTCACCAGAAGCAAAATGCTAACGTTATGCTATAAGGAACTACAGCAGGGTCGCTGCTTCAACGTCACGCCAACTTAAGATCCATATTCAAACATACAGACTCTAAATGGTTCAAGTTGAAGCGTTTGTTTGAACAGTTTGCAGGAGGCAGGGACTTGCTTTCAAGCAGAACAGGACAAACAAACTTAGAGGAGTGTTTACGTGTTCGGCGTAATGACGTACAACGGCCTCGACAACTTCTGTAGTCCTATTCAGCCACTCGGTAACAACCATCGTTTTTCAGACACGTAAACTCTTCAAAAATCACCAGCGGGGTCACTGCTGATGGATTTAATGTGGTAGAACAAAACGTGATCCGTCTCTTAAAATGTGTGTCAACCACAGACCTTCTTTCCAGCTGTTTTCCAACATCCTATGGAGAGATTGCTTTGCTTTTTGTCGAAGGAACCGGAAGTGGTCAAAATGCTAACTTACTTCCGGGTTTTAGGACGCGTCACTGCGGCACTCTATTCTGTGGTGAATTACTCCTTAATATTTAACCCTCCAGAAGAACAATATGTACTGCAGCATCTCACCAGCATACATGTGGTAGGTGAGCCTCTCTATGAGCTTCACCACGGTGCCGGCCTTTATGATGGGGATCCCCGTTTTGCTCTGCACTTTGTCCTCAAACACAATGTTCTCCTCAGAGTCCTGCACGGTGAAGCGGTACACCTCTGGCGACGGCAGCCTCAGAGGGTGCGCCTGCTCCTCGTGCTGCAGCACCGTGTCCAACATGCGGTCCAGCGTGGATCGGTACTGCAGCGTCACTAACCCCGCCATCCACGCCGCCTTCTCCTCCGCCGTCCGAGCGCAGAACACCGCACAGTTCTCGTCCTTCCCGATGAGTTCGAAGGCGTGCCGCAACTCCGTGGAGTCCTCGCGGTCCACGATGCGGATCTTCCTCAGCACGAACTTCTCCTTGAGGCGGTACTCGGCGCCGCTGCCGGACCCCGGGAGTCGAGAGCTCTGGTTGGCCTTGCAGCTGATCATGAGGCCGTCGAACAGGAAGTTGTGTCGCTCGTGTTTGGCGCCGGCCCGCAGCAGAGGACCTTCGAGGATGAACTCGCTGCAGCACTGGCCGATGTCCTTCCCCTCCCAGCCGTCGATGCTCTTCTGGATCTCGTTCATGCGTTTGATGGCGAGCTGTTTGCTGCGGACCTGCCTGCTGTACAGCCGGTACATCGGCTCACTGTGGGGGGGACGGAGAGTCAGATAATGTGGAAAATCTAACTATTAACACACCGAAATTATCCTAAATATGTAAATAAATAAGGGCGGTGGAACTGATGCCACACAGCTTCTGCTTTATGTGTAATAAGTTAGGGGGATAAAACAGATTCATACTCTAATACACGGCCGCTGAATGCTCTTTGTAAAATATTGACTTTATCTTCTAAGGTTTACGACTTCTGAAAATCCATTTATTTCTTTTTGTCCTCCAAAAGAAGCTAGATAGTTCCTGCACACCTGATCAAAGTTGTGTCATTTGTGGAAGATTTGCACAAAATACTAGTTTTACATATACGTTTTGGCCTTCAGTCATCGTCTTGTCTTTCAACATTAAGGACCGTCTTCATATTGAATTCTGTCAGAATTTAAAACCATGACGGCTAACATCGGCTGCTGCTTCTATGCATGTCACCTTTCGATGTTTCCATGAAAGGAACTAGGGAATAAATGGGAATATGAAATCGAGGATTTGTACCCAGGTTTGCGGCGAGGCTGGTGCTTGGTGTAGATTCGCTCCACGCTGCACTGCAGGTTCAGCAGCGCAGTGATCGCCTGCTTCAGACACTCTCTGTCGTCCTGGTCCTGACTGCGCTCCTGCAGTTGCTGCAAAAAACAAATTGTTGGGAAGATACTGAATGTACTCTTCCAATATCAGAGTAACATGATAACAAAGGTATCCCAACTGTAGCTGTGAACATGACAGGATGTATGATTACCTAGAAGAGCATCAGGACTGTTTGAGGCAGATGATAGCTATGTGATTAACATGATGATTCAGCCTCTATGGAGAGAGACATCAAGCATGCTCATTTCTGACGTGGAGCTAATCTGAAGTAAACATTGAATACTGCTTTCTATTCCTCCATCTTGTGACTGTGTAACTCCCTCTCTTGGATATCAGCATGTGAAGGACACTGTTCAGGAACTAGTTGATGCTCTGTATGTGATTACTACTTCCATTCTGGAGAGGATCACAGATACATGGATCCTGAGATTGAAGCTCAAGCCGGGGACCAGGGAGAGTTTTGTGGGTATATTTGATAAATACAGAAGACTGTAGGTGTCTTTACAGAAGCACTTCTGCAGATTCAAGATATCAGCTGTGCAAAATCACATTTGATGTGATCGGCAAAATAACTATAAACCACAAAACAATCTAACAGACATTTTCTAGAGACCCTGAAACAGTGAAAACCAATCATTTCTCAGTTATTCACATGCATGGTTTCAGACGTACCTGCAGAAGCTCGAAGTAGTGCATGCAGTGGTAAACCGGGACCATCATCAGCTGAGGGAGGACGTACTGCACGGCTTCTTTGAAACCTTCTGCAACCGCCTGCACACACAAAGAAAACTGTTAGTGATGGACTTTATTATAACTTTCAGAACATCTACGAATATGCCACTGAGTAAAATGGGATCAAAAATACCAGGTACGATGATAAAGACCACAGCAGATCGTAAAATAACCGTAAACATAAAAAACTGCAATTTAACTATTAGTTCTATTATGGATTCATCCGTCAGATATTCTTTTACTTAATTGATGAGTTATTTGGTCCCATGTTCCTGTAGTGTACCGCAGATTTGACTGTTCGATGTTGTTTTAAGTTTTATTCTTTGATTTGATTTTAAACCACACATTTTATGTTGATGATTGTGGTCTTCGCAACATGGACACCTAAAGTAATCTCATCCACCCATTGCTTCACAAAGCCTAAAATGACTACCTCAAATGTCAGGGTTAAGGATAGGGGTCTTGTCCACAGCTCAAATAAACTCAGCCAATTATTATAAAAAAAATTAGTAATGAAACCAGAGAAGAAAATGCACATTTAAGAAGCTGGAATTAAAGAATTTTGACATGTTATTTCTTTTAAAAAAATGACTCAAACTGCCTAATCAAATATTAAAAGTAAATATTTAAAGCTCTGATACAGAATACTGCAAAAAAGGCTATTAAAATGTGCATGTTTCAGAGTATAACTGAGACAGGAGGAGCTGCAGCACGTTGGAGGAGGAAAGGCTGCAGGGTAACCGGAGAGGAGGCCGTCATAGTATCCATTTAAATCTCCCGTTCCCCTGATAGAAGAATCAATACTCCACTACTCAGACTCCACAGCACTGAGTGTGTGTGTGTGTGTGTGTGTGTGTGTGTGTGTGTGTGTGTGTGTGTGTGTGTGTGTATGTGTGTGTGTGTTTGAGTGTGCAGAAAGTGTGTGTGCATGGAAAAGAGAAAGACATCATGTGTCTGACGCAGGCTGATGGACAGCCGGGGAACAATGACCTAAGTTTAGACGCGTTATTGACACGTCAGCACCCTGAGGGTTCACAAATTGAGACGCTTCATATCAGAAGCGATGCAATACAGGAGCGATGCAATTATGAATCTTAAAAAAAAGGCATTTTTGTTTTACTCATGCCTCCACAGTGAAGAAAATAATACAAAAATAGAGTAAAGCTATAAATGAAATGAATTAAAACTATAAGAAATCGTTAAGGGGTGTCAGAAATAGCACGATTTGTGATATATATGATATATAGACATGAAAACGCATGGATTTGTAATGTTGCTGCAAAATAACTATTACTTCCATTATCAATTCATCTGTTGATGACTTTCTACATTTATGGTTACGTTTTGAAAGTGTCAAAAACGGCCAAAGATTCAAGGTGATGTCTTTATATGTCCAAAGATATTCACTTTAACGTGATATAATAATAATGAAATAGCCTAATGCTCTAGTATGTGAACAAGTGACTGAATGAGGATTTTACTGCCAAGTTGTGAGAGTTTGTGAACGGATGTTTTCATATCGTTCTGCTGTTGTTAGCTTGTGATCAGCTGGTTAGCTTAGCTTAGCACTAAGACATGATATAGCACGGCTAATGAGAGAAAAACTACAACATCTTCCAGAATTTAAGGAAACACAGGGTGAGTAACTGGTATGTAATTTATAATTGTGTAGATGTGGTATCCCTTTATTGTCGAGGTCTACTTTTACAGCTGATCTGAGCGTGTAAACTGTAAATAAAGTAGATGTTGAGTTGGATAACGTGTAAAAACCAGTCTCCACGCGTCACTGTGCTGGCAGCCTGAATACAGAGCAGAGTGAATCCAGCACACCATGTTCCCTCCTCACCGAGGTACAGACGCTCCATGTCGGGGTCCTTCTCCGTCTTAATTCACCGATTATTTTCAACATGAAATGCTTCTTGAGACACCAGCCTTTACTCTCCTCCCTCTCCTCCCCTCCCTCGCCTCCTTGCCCCGCAGTCTGGGCTATTTTTAAAAAGGCGATGTAATTTACCCACAATGCCAGACACATCGATCTGAGGGACGAGGGAGAGGAAGCACTGATTTAAAAAGCCACCCTAAAATGTTGATTTTCAGCTTTAAAATCAATTATCTTCTCACATTTTAACTTTAGGCTCTAATGTTTATATATAAACAGTTTCTTCTTGTATTTTATGTTATTTCAGGGTATATGCAGGAATCCTGAAGTCAGATGTAAGACCTTTTAAGACCTTTTTTAAGACCCTTTCCATACATTTTAAGACCTCATCGCCACTTGGAGTTCTAACCGGTTACCTTGGCGACACACTTCACCTCACATTGACTATATACAGTATTGATTGTCCTTCCTCCTTATCTTCCAACCATTTGGACGCAGACTTGCATTTCCCCATAACGATGTTGTTTAGCAACCGGCGTAAACGGACCTTCGCGCTATCAAGCAGTGAGCGTGCGATGTCCTGTTCAGATGACGTCAAACCCAACGGGATGCCATCAATAAACTACACAGAATCACACTACACACCTACGCCATGACTACATTCAGGCAGACTGTAGAATACAACCTCTCTGGACCATTTATATACTTATTGGAAACAAGCTACAAAATGTAATACCTTGGAAAATGCTGTTTAATAGCCTTCATTTTCGCTAAATTGATTTATCAACTTTTAATACTTTTTAAGACCCCGCGGACCCCTGTATATTCTTATTGCATGTACTTGTTTATCAAAAATATTTATATTAATTGTGCTCATTTTCACCTGCTTATATAACATGTTTTATTTTATCTCATTATTATTTTTTGTATTTCATTATTTCTTAATTTAATATATAAATATTTTAAATGTTATCTTCTATTTGCAAATGTTTTGTTTTTATAAATCTGTTGTATTATATATTCTTGACTTTTTATGTTAATACAAATATTTGTACTAATTTCTTTCATTCTTATTTCAAATATTTAATTTACTTTGTATTTTTATGTAAATATTATTTTTCCATCAGTGTACGTATGCATATTTTTAAATACTTTATCATAAAATGTAGCAACCTTTCCGAACCGAATTAATGATAATACATTTTTTTAATTAAATAAAAGTAGAGAACTTGTTTAAA
This sequence comes from Harpagifer antarcticus, assembly GCA_902827135.1. Taxonomy (NCBI): domain Eukaryota; kingdom Metazoa; phylum Chordata; class Actinopteri; order Perciformes; family Harpagiferidae; genus Harpagifer; species Harpagifer antarcticus. The sequence goes on along the minus strand of CADEHL010001284.1, from coordinate 78,501 downwards.
TGTCCTTTCTGATTTAAAGCTGTGTTTCATGTGAACGCTGGGCCTCGCTGATCGCTGGCCTGAGAAAACACCAGCACATATTTCATCTTCAAAGGCTGGCAGCCTGCCCCCCCACGGAGAGAAATTCAATGCTATTCTTTTGAGGAATGTCCAAATAAAACAATGTGAATAAACTGTACACAGGACGCCAAATATGTCATGACATGCCCTCAAACGATATCTGGAGGAATTCACTTCAAAGCCAAACAGGAACAAATACCCGAGCCCTGTTTGCTCCGTGTAAATACATAAATGACCTGCTTCGTATTTAAAACAAACATTTTCCTTTTCTTTTTAGATTTATGGCATTTCTGCTTTTTAAGAGAGTTGACAGTTGAGAATGGGAGGAAAGAGGAGAGTGGGAGATATGACTTTATGCTGCGTATCACAGCACACTGAGATTTTGGACAAATTGTAAAGCACTTACGCATCACTGTACACTGTATACCAGGGGTCTCAAACTCAAGGCCCGGGGGCCAAATCCGGCCCACGGCTTCATTTTATGTGGCCCCGCAAGAGCTTGCAAGGAATATAATACGTTTATTATACGGTTACATGCCACTTTACAGAAGCAGGTTGCCCATAAACTACATGTCCCATAATGCATCTTGTTTTGTGACATGCGCACTGAAGAGACTTGCAATTATTTGCCCTGGACTTCTGCTTTCAGACGTAGCTAATTACTAAGTTATTATCCTATCCGATAATAATCCAATTCAGAGGCAATAATGTCATATTATACATTATTTTATATATATATTATATATAGTTACAACCGGCCCTTTGAGTGCATCCTTTATGCGAATGTGGCCCGCAATGAAATTCAGTTTGACACCCCTGCTGTATACCAAGGCAGTTTTGCCATCACTTACTGTACGGAGGCTCAGTCACTGGTACATTTTCATTTACAAGGCCATGTTGGATAAACTACCATCTTATATCTGCTCCCTGATCTCTCTGCGAATTGAAAGTACTTATTGCCTGAGATCGCATGCTGTGGTTTTATTAAATGTGCCAAGTGCTAGGACTGTCTCAGGGAAGAAAGCTTTTAGATGCGCAGCTCCACTAACTTGGAACAGTCTGCAAAAAGAATGGAAAATTACCAATCTGGTACCACCACATGTTTTTAAAGCTCGGTTGGATGCTACACAATCAGATGCTGTTGGTACCTGTACATGTGGTTAGATATGTAAATTATAATCCCTGTACATTTTGCTGTATGATGTCCTTTTGTTGTTCTGTTGTTTATGTTTTTATGTCTTCATGTGGAACCTACTGCTGCAGGTCTCCCTTGAAAAAGAGATCATTGATCTCAATGGGATTTCACCTGGATAAATAAAAGTTTTGAATTAGTGTTAATTTCGTTGACTAAAACTATGACGAAATATGTTCGTCAACGACCTTTTTTCCATGACGAAAACGAGACGACGAGACGGCAGTAAACAATAACTGTAACGAAATCATCATGCAATATCGTTGACGAAAAGTGACGAGACGAAAATGTAGTTTACTAAATAAAAACTATGCCAAAATCTCTCTTTACTTTCATTGACGAAAAATGAGGAGACGAAATATTATCAAAGATAACGTTACATCTCTGATAGTCAGTTTTTCTCCCAGCAGTTCCATTTCCAGTGCTGCGGCTGGGCAGCAGCTGTGTCTGTGCTGCGCGCGGCGGTAGATTTGAATTACACCGGGCAGCGGCACACTGAACTGTCAGGAAGACTCGGGTCTAACTCGTGGTCTAACTAACCTTAGTTAACAGAAAATAAAATGGCAACAACAGGGCTTGGGAGCAGTGGTCGCACTCGTGTTAACCGAATACCCCCTCCCCTCATAATCTCTGTTTCTTATCCTATATCTAATAGAACTGCTCGGGTCTTGATAGATTGAGTGGGGAAGTTCATGAGATCTTTCTAGAGGGTTATCAAGAATAACTTTTATCCAATGACCTTTCCCCTCTCTGTCTGTGTCTGTGTATTCTCTTGTTCCGATTAACCCAGCCAAATCTTTCTTCATGTTTTGTATCTATATCTACGCCGGGATCCGGAGTTGAGGCTGATCCTCTTGCTGTAGTCCTGTGTCTTGGATCCTCTATCCTGAGTTCTGGATTAAGTCGTGGACTTCGGGTCGTGGCTGAACCTGTCTCTGCGGTCCTGCCTTGGGTCTCGTCATGCTGCTTCCCTGATGGCTTCCTCAGGATTGTAGCTGACATCCTCGTGGATTCATCTTCTTATTACAGACACATGCATTTCCTAACATTCGGTCTATATGCTGTAAAATGTATTATCTCTTCGATTTACACACGGCATCTATTGCACGTCTGTCCGTCCTGGGAGAGGGATCCCTCCTCTGTTGCTCTCCCTGAGGTTTCTTCCATGTTTTCCCCTTAAACTGTGGGTTTTCTCTGGAAGTTTCTCCTTGTACGATGTGAGGGTCTAAGGACAGAGGGTCTAAGGACAGAGGGTCTAAGGACAGAGGGTCTAAGGATAGAGGGTCTAAGGATAGAGGGTGTCGTTTTTCTCATACTGATATTCTGAACAATCTGTGCTGTTGTATTTGCTGTAAAGTGTCTCTACTGTAGGCTATTTTTATTTTATGTACAGCACTTTGGCTACACCAAAAAATGCTTCGACGCTTATAAATGTGCGAAATAAATAAGATTTGATTTGATAATAGATTATGACGGAAATGTTACGATCCTGACCGTCAAAATGACTGACAACGAAAAAGTCTAAAGCCACCACTGCTTGGGAGAAAGAAACAATGTGATATTTGGGCTAGGGCTAAACGATATTGAAAAAAACTGACATTGCGATATTTTTTTCCCCTACGATATATATTGCGGTTTTTTAACTATATTTAACCGGATGAAGGATGTTAGTCACGGACGTCTGGATCTTAACTGGTTGACTCATCATACCTTAAGTCATGATCTAACATGTCATGATAATGCATGTTGCTTCCCCTCAAATAAGGGGGTTCATCTGTGAATGAAGAAGAGAAGAACCTTTTTTTATCCAAAATAGTTCCAGATGTTGCTTTTCTTTTTGGAAGTAAATCTTAATTCTCGCCGGTATTGTCCTCCTGTGCCTCGCTCATTTTTTACCGGTGTTTTGATGGTCTGCAAACTAGCGGGGCGGGGCCTGCTGTGATCTGATCGAGAATGATTGTGATTGGTGGTTTGCTGTGCATGCAGAGCCTGCATGTCACTCACACAAGTACCCCTGACATGAGAGCCGTGCAAGTTTTCCTTTTGTAGCAAGCAGCAAAATAATTGTAACATGACGTGTTTGAGTTAATTTACCTACTTCATATCGCACGTCCCTGCGATGGGAATATCGCGCATATCGCGATTATCGCCTTGACACGATATATTGTTCAGCCCTAATTTGGGCCCATTTTCGCTACAATGAGGCGGAGAAAAAAAGCGAATGCATTGTTTCATCAGAAGGGAAGCAATGTGGCCAAAACACAGCTGGTAACAACACCACGAAGCAGATACTCTCTGCAAAGCTGCTTTCTTAAATCATTCAACCTGTTTTTCATCAAATAAGGACAAGATATAATCTTATTGTGAAATAAATGTGACTAAAAGGACAAAGTATTGGTTTTGGCTAGACTAGTTTGACTGAAATGTTCTATATAATCTGATGACTAAAAAAGACTCAATAGTTTTCATTGACAAAAAGTAGACTAAAATAATTAGTTTTCTTTGACTAAAATAAGACTAAAATGCTCAGACTTTGAGTCGACTAAAACTTGAATACATAAAAACAGGATGAAGGTGACTAAATATGACTAAAACTAAAAAGGAAATTTAACACAGGACTAAAACTAAAACTAAATTAAAAAATAACTGACGAAATGAACACTATTTTGAATTGAATTGATTGTTATAATTGTGTTTTCTAAAATGTTATAACATGGGTTTAGGTTAGGGTTAGGGTTTAAAATGTGTCTGTGGCTGATGTCATCATCCTACCTTGAAGTAGTGGCCGGCGGTGGAGCATGCCATCAGGTTGTTGAAGTGCTCGTGGAAATCCTTACTGAGGATATCTTGGGACAAAGTCTCGTAGGGGTCGAAGGCCTGCTCCTGTACACGAGGAGAGAATCTTTTAACAGTCATTGTGGACATCTACATATAAGAAAATGCCACTGAAAAGTCTTTGAGAGTCTGCTGGAACAATGCATTCAAATGCACTCATACAGATGGGACATTTTACTTGATCGGTTACAAACCATTCTTTAAATACCTGTTTATTACTGTTTTAATTATGGGATGTCATGCAAAGGAGTTAAGTGTTATTAACCACCATTCTTGCAAAATTAATGTATATATATATATATATATAAATATATAATATCCTGCATTATATTTTGTTACTGGAAATGTGTATTTCCACATCTATATTCTTAACTTTTTGCTATTTTATTTCTACTTCAGAAATATTTTTGGATTGTTTATTTCTAGTGACTTCATTTCTCTTATTTTTTATGCTGCTGCAACGCAAACATTTCCCAAATTGGGATCAATAAAGTACTTATCTATCCATCCATCCATCCATCCATCCATCCATCCATCCATCTATCCATCTATCCATCCATGCATCCATCCATCCATCCATCTATTTATCTATCCATCCATCTATCCATCCATGCATCCATCCATCCATCCATCTATCCATCTATTTATCTATCCATCCATCCATCCATCTATCCATCCATCTATCTATCCATCCATCTATCCATCCATCTATCCATCTATTTATCTATCCATCCATCCATCCATCTATCCATCCATCTATCTATCCATCCATCTATCCATCCATCTATCCATCTATTTATCTATCTATCCATCCATCCATCTATCACAAATAAAATGTTGAAACATTGGCCTTTTTCTTTATGTTGATTAAATGCGCGACAAAGCTTCCTGGAGCTCCTGATAATCAGGCCGTCAGATGATGTTCGTACCTCGGCTAGATCTTCGAAGCAGCTTCCCACCAGCGGGTGCGGGCTGCCGTCCGCCGTCATCTCCACGGCGTCCTCGATGAGGCCGAGCAGCTTCACCGTCAGCTCGTGGATGTCCAGGATGTTGCTGAAGATCACCTCAACGTCCTGCACAGAATAAAGGTTAGTGTCAGTGTCCTTCTTATTCAATTGCAATGTAAATACCGTTATATTTTACGATATTTTTAATTAAAAATGTTCTAGTTCTCCATCTGTTTTTAATTCTTGTTGTTATGCACCACGACACCAAGTTAAATTCCTCGTACGTGTAAACCTACCTGGTAATAAACCTGTTTCTGATTCGAGGTCGTCATTATGGGGAAAAGAACACCCGACAGGCTCATCAGGGTGTTCTTTTCCCCATAATGACCAAGTCGTTGCACATTATCCCGCTTATTACACGGCCATATACTAAACAAACTAACGACTCGACTCACAATATTAATTGAAATGATTTTATTGACTTAAAAATGATCGTATTTCTTCCACTCAAAAAAAAAAAAGTCCGTTCCACGGAGCACCAACGGCTGGAACTGCGACAACAACAACTTTATGGCAGCACTGTCCAACTCTGTTCACAGTTTCTGATCCACTAACAAGTCCTTAAACACTGCAGAGCGCATACCGTGTTCCCGTTAGTGTTTACTTCCTCTCTGCCTTCTTCTGGTGATTTATCTGACGTCCAGCGCTCCGTCTTTTACCCTCTTTCACTTTCTCTTTCTTGATCCTCCTTAGCAATGGCAGGAACTGCTTCGATAGCATTTTGAGGAGCTTTTTGATTAGATTTGAAAGTAGCACAAAGATTTAAAAGTAGCACAATTCATTATGTCGAACCTTGGAAAGTATCTAGATATCCCTGCCCTAATGCCAAAGGAACTGGCAACTGAATATGTTTTGCCGTTTGATGTCCATGTCTGGACCGTTGCGTAAAAAGGAGGGTTTCTGCCCCTTTACTTCTCCGCTGTTATCTTGTCACAGGTCGAAAAGCAAACTTCATGCAGTTTGCTTTTCGGCCAAACTGTATACAGTTAAATCGAACGGACTTCTTTGTGCAGATGTGAGCGTCCTTAACAACAGTCAATAAGTCCTTGACATCGGTCTGTACTACTGGATTAACAACGTGTCACATGTTCTGAATTGACCAATCAGAATCGAGTATTCAACTAAGCCATGTAATAATTGGTATTTAGCTCACATGTTGGATGCCGGTTTTGGGGATATGACGTAGAGGAGAGGGTGAACTGCTCGCATACTTTCTGTTGGGACATTTTTCCAAGGACTTTTTCCAAGACTTTATTCACATGTTTTGAGGCCATTTTCTCAGAAAAGTTTCAAAACATTTTCATTCATTTTTACGACATGCTCTGGTATTTTAGGCAATTTTTCCAGAGCTATTACAAGGATTTTTCCAGACTTTATTCATATCATTTTTGCATATATGTGACCTGCTCCATGAAATCAGATGCATTGACCCGAAGACACATTTTGAGTTGTATACACTGTTGGAAAGAGGAGATTCCTAGCTTTCTAATGATATCAGGATTGTTGTTCTACTCCAAATATTAAGCAAAATATGTCACATTATATAATGACTGTCACAGAGTCATCGTTTTGAGAAAAAGGCCTTTAAAGTTTCTTCTTCTCTGGAATCCATCGATCTGATTGGTTATTAGCGGAGCAAACGATCAAAGTAGTACGGAGGGAAGATATTTTGGTTTAGATTACTGGTCTGGGGGAAGCTTGCGAGTGTGTGTGTGTGTGTGTGTGTGTGTGTGTGTGTGTGTGTGTGTGTGTGTGTGTGTGTGTGTGTGTGTGTGTGTGTGTGTGTATTTTTGCGTTAGTGTGTATCGTGTTTGTTTCCCGGGGAAAACACTCACTATAAACACCGGCTGTTGTTATGCCTGCTGTGACGTCAAGTTACTCCGTTCTCTGCTTGTAATTATACCGAAGCTTCAAAGCTGTATTTATCATCTGAATTTGCCGAAAACAAGTTTAATATTCTGAAAGCCAATTTTGAAATCAGATGAAAACAAACTGTAACGGACCCTGCCGTGTTATCTATGATTATTATACACCTTACATTCTTAATGTCAGCCGGAGGGAGGGGGGCGGCGCTGAGGAACAGCAGAGTGGCGAGTGAGAGCTGTCATCTTCCCTTTACAAGCTTCAAACTATTTATCGCGTGATTTTGGAAATAAAAGTTTAATATTCTGAAAGCCAAGACTTTGTTTATTTAAAATCAAACAAAACCCCGAACAACTATTTTTTTACGCAAATCCACGTTTATTTTGAAATGAGCCATTGCGACTTCCGACTGATTTCGATAGAGCGGGTCACGTATACACTGTATACTAGGGATGGGAACGATTAATCGAATATTCAAAATTATTCAGGTATTCGAATATGAGGATATGAGTTATGAATATTTGCATTGTAATTTTTTTTTTTGGGAGGGGTGCTTAAGTTGATTACATATTATCAAATGGAATAATTAAATGTATACGACAGTGCCATAGCTAAATGTGTTAGGTGATGTCTAAAGGTGTGTTCTGCTCCGCTCACCGGTCCCTCACAGCGGGCAGAGCTGCAGGTGCTGATCTCTCTCTCTCTCGCGTCAGGTTATGCTTCACTCGTGTTTATGTCCAAATCCATCAGAAAACCAAGTTATGTTTTAAGCATGAAAGCTGTAGGCCTATAGCCGTCAACTGTTCAAACTGTGATCACCAGTTCAATACATTTGACACATTCCACTTGGTTTAATTTTCTTTTCTTGTAAAAATGTTTCCCCCATATTTTTTTTATAGGATATGTACATTTCGGTTAATCGGTTCGCCATTTTTTGGGGGGTCGAATATTCGAATATACATTTGCCTTCAAATTCCCATCCCTACTGTATACTTCACATGTCTTTCTTGAATTCCTCGTACCACAGGAAAACCACAATACCCAGATCATTGAAGAGCATTTTTACACACTGCTTTAAAAAAAAAAAAAGTGCTCCCATTCTTGGCCTCCCTCCCTCAGATAAACAAAAGCTAAAACACAGTGGTGAGGACGACTCTAAACAAAATCAGAAACAGCCCGAGGAAATCATTAGTCAAGCGGACGAGGATCCTAAAACAGCAGCGAGAGACGAATAGAATAGAAGTTCACTCAGTCATTATTTCACTGTAAAACACTTTTCTGGAGTGATTTCAGATTACGCTGCGCTGTTACAACAGACATAATTGAGGTTATTTTGGCAAAGGGCTGCAGATGTTGTTCCCGTGTCAACATAATTACACGCTCTGCATTCCTCTGGGCCTCGCTAAGGTTTATCCTCCTCACCCAAATCATACCACAAATCCCCCAGCCTAAAATATGCAAAACCACAGCGACCCATTCAACTCCACTTTCCATTCTCAGCCCGTAGATCCACTGCTCCACTTATTTTTCTTTCTATTTAGGGGAATTCACAGCACCTAATTCACAATTTAATATTAAAGTGGACCTATTATGCTATATTGGAAAAATATATTGTAGGGCCATGCATCATACTGCTCATACCCCTCTTTTGCAGCCCTGATTTTGGGTCCTTAGCTTGAAGAAAAGAGGAGGCGGAGCTAATGCCTGATCAGAATTCTACCGGAGATAAAGTTAAATTCTGCTGTGATAAAATGCCATCCTGTTCTAAACCACATCAAGGATTATTTCTGAAACAGTATGGAGCTCAAATTATTTTTCTCTTGCGGGTTTATCACAAGGTGAGTTCCTTTTTATATTTCCTGCTTTTTAAAACACATGCTCTCTCCAGTACAGGTTAGCTCTGAGTGTTAGCGAGGCTTGCTAATGTAAACAAAGACGAGATTACGTCCAAAACACGTCAGGCATTGTTGCTGATAGCAACTTTCTGATAGGCCCGTGGGTGTAAAGCCAGCCTACATTTCCGATATTACGTCATATCGGACGCAAATCTGGATCAGCTCCGTTGTAGCCCAGTTTTTAGAGATTTGGGTACGGAGGAAAAGAGAGGGTTTTATTTTCTGACGCTGAGTGAGTTCCCCGACACACCGGGGACACATGTTGATGTATAAAAGACATTAAAAATGGCATTTTGCATGATAGGTCCCCTTTAAGACACTTTAGCCTCAATAAACAAACTATTTTTTGAACATCCATTTACTGAAGGGGTCGGGGAGTTTTTGTTTTTGTCCATTCTTTAAACACTTTACATATTTTTCACATATTTGTTGTAAGGCTTTCAGACATGAGAAATATTTTACTTATTTTCTGGAATTATTTTTTACACCTTTTCCCAAGAAAAAAGGATATTTTCTTTCCACATGATTTTGGGACTTTTACATTTTTTTACAATACATTTGAGTTCCACTTTTCAGACATTTAATTTGTTCTCAAACGTTGAAATGTGTCCCATAATTATCAGATTATTATATATTTCTTTATTTGTTTGAGGATATCTTTCTGATCCTTTTTTGTAAAAGTTTTCAGAAATATTTCACCTATTTTTTTGTACATTTTTCAGAAGTCCCAGAACAGTGAATTAAGCAGTTGGATGTTTTTAGACATTTAAACCAGAAATGATAGATATTATAACTTTAGACTGATAATTAAAAAAGTAGTTTTTGGTCCTATCTAGCAATATTCAAAGAAAAATAGGAAAACAACTACTTTAAGGGCATCTTTTCTTCAGGTTTAATACCTAAATAAACACTTTTAAATCTGTTTACATACTTAAAAGTGCTTCCTGATGCTGATTACCAGGTTAGCCGATTACAGGGTTAATCTGTAAATGTTCTCATGGAGGATTTGGCTGAAAATGGCTTTATAATTAGGGTTCCAGTTAGTTGGAAACTTGACTTGTTTTTAAGCTGGCTTTAGAGTAAGCAGGCAGCTGCTGAATTGTTTTTGTACCTTTCCTATTTCTTGCACATGAAGATTAATTTATCTTAAAAGGTGCACATTTAATTTAAGATAAAATATAGAGTGACACAAGTCAAGTTTTTGTTAGCTAACCCATCGTCACCATTTCCTGTTTCAAAATAAAATAGGGATGCATAATATTGGCTTTGTGGCAATATTGTTTATCTGCTGATGCCGATAAACACACATATTGTTCCCCCCTTATTGCAGATAGCATCAAGTGTTTCCTGAAATTAATTTATTACTGTGATATCCCTATGGCAGACACACACACACACAATGCTTTTTCTAATTCTACACATTCAAAGGCCAAAACAGGATAAATAATTCAACTTAAGTTGCATTTTAAGCATGTGTAACCCATATGAAATATAGGGCTACGAGACCCCTTTATGTCATTGAGATGTATGAATACACAGAGGGTAATGATTGGCGCGAATCACTCCGCCTCTCTCTTTCCCCCTGTGAACACCCTGAAGACGCAGAGACATAAGTCAAGCAGCTCCTAGTATAGTGTGTGTAATAGCATTTTAAAAAGTGTGTATTTGTACTCTTAACTATATTAGTTAACAAACTCTAACCTGCAAGAACCCCTGTGTGAATCCGAACTAGAAGACGGCAGCCAGTGTCGTCTTATAGCCTAAGTGTGGAAACGCCGGTTTTTTTTATATTGATGTCAGCAAGCCAGATCCAATCTGACTTGGGATTGATGGCGAGCCAAGCCCGGTGACTCTGTGAGCGGTTGTTGGAAGCGGTGTGGCCTACCGTTGGACCTGCCTACTGAGGACGCTGACTTGAAGAATCCTGCTGAATTCCAGATAAGATCCAGTACACTATTAGCTCTGCCCGGGCACGGGCACACACGGGCACACACGGGCACACACGGGCACACACGGGCACACACACACCTTTAAACATCACTTTAGATGAAGATCCCCATAGGCCCCGCCCACTCGATCGGAGCGGTATCAGCCGAAACTGATTCCGGCGATCGGAGCATCCCTAGAAGAGACTATTTTTTTTTTTTGTGTTTAAGAGCTCTATTTTTTTATTTTCATTCATTTTCATATTGTTGGCACAATTGAATGTAAAGAAATCAACAGTAGCATTAAAAAAACAACAACTGGTGATCTAACTAATCCATCCGGTGGAACCACCTTCCAGGCCAAGGGAACCGAAGGTGTGAAAACAGGACCGCAAATTAGAGTTCCATTTATATTCCAACTGTTTTCGATTCTGCACCAGCATGTTAACTGTGATCCGAACAACCCTTCCTTTGATCAAACTCCAAATAAAGACAAAACGTTTGCTGCAGTTTGACAGCTCTTTTAATTAAGCGGGCGTTCCTCACCTGCGGCGTGAAGATCTTGGGGTTGGACAGGAAGTGCTGGCGGAAAACCTTGATGATGAGGTCGAGCTCTCGCAGGTACTGACGCTCCTCGGCGATCTCCAGACGCACCAGGTCGTCGTACGTGAGTTCGCCCGAGGACGAGGGCTCCTCCGTGCACTGAGACATGAGACCGATGTCCTCCTCCTGGTCGAACATGTCCATCAACACCTGCAGAAACGAGTAAGCGATCAGAGTCAAAGCTAAATCTTTATCAGATCAAACGCTAAAGGGTCTTTGAAAATGTTTTGTCTCAGCGATTGTGCCGTTATGTTAAATGTTTGTTGTTCATGTATTGTGTCTTGATATTTGTCTATGTATACAACCCACTGCGCCACACGTTTCCCCCCCCACGTAATCCCTAGTATTATACGTTTTGCACAGTGGTGTAATTGCACAGGTTTTAAATGTCATGCATGTGTTAGTATTGCACAGTTAAGGATGGTTTAAGCTGCTGATTGGGGGCGTTGCCCTCACCTTGTCTGCACACATGGACACCTTGATGTCCTGCTGGCTGATCTCGTAGTGCCGGATGTTTCCCACGTAGTTTCCCGCCAGTTTCAGGATATCTGCTGATATGTATTCAAGCACAGCCACGATGTACAGCGACACATGGTAGTCCACTTTGTAGCCCAACACCTCCTGTTGAGAGAAAGAAGCAGTATATTAAATGATGGGTTAAAGCGCAGATCAAAATTATTTATTTAAAAAATATGTGAATAAAGTCAGAAAAAAAGACTCATTATCTGGAAATGTTTGAAAATAATTAAGAAAATGTTTGTGCAGGTAAATAGGTCTGGGAGTAATGTCCGAAAACTTCAAAAATAATGTTAAATGTATGAAAAATGGACTGAAAATAAGACAAAAGTTCGGAGAATTAGGTTAAAAATTTCCAAATTTAGGTACGTTTTTTCAAAAGAACATGCCAACGATTTATTTTTTTCTCAAAGAAAAACGAAAAAACTAACAAATGATGTGATAAAATATGATACATAGCTCCAGATTAAACGAGCCAACCGTATGTAAAGGAGTTTACAGAGCAACACATTTGAAAACAATCCCAAAAATATAAAAAAGTATGAAAAGAAACAATTTATAAAATAAGTCAAAAACATTCACAGCAGTAAAATGCAATTTATACATTAATGCAATATAAGACCAAGACAGATGTACTTTTCGCTGATCTATACTTTCACTTAAAGGTGGGGTAGGTAATTCACTTCAGAATCACTTTTAGTTATATTCCATGGAATGCTCTTAACATCCCGATAGCAATGAATACATCAAATGCAAATGTCATCAGTGGAAGCCGTGGCGCTGTAAAAAGCACGACCAATCATCTGAGCCGGCTAAAGTAACTGGATGGCCTACCTGCCTGTCAGCCTTCCATCTGTGCACAAACTTATCTGGTGCCCTCATTGGTCATGTGCGCGTTCGTGTGTGTTGGAGGAGGGGCTCTGTGAGGAAGTCTGAAGGAAGGGGCAGATTTTTTCGGCTGCGTTCTTTCAAATTCTAGCACACTCGAGCTGGTTTCTCCATTCTTACCTTTAAGGTTGTGAATTCAGGATTTGACTCTTGGGGGGTCTTTACCTTGAGCAGGGGGTGTATCTTGTCCACAGGGAGCAGTAAGGGGTTCCTCCTCTTGCGTTTCTCAATCGCCGACTGAGCGTCAGCGATGGCCCACTTATCGATCGGGTGGGGGAACGTTTTCTGGACGCGCTCCTGCAAGAAGGGGGAAATCACTCTCTTAACACTCGATGAATGTGGAAGCATGAAGCGACTGTTATTTTGTATATATTGATTTTATTTATGTCTTAAATGAGTGCATATGTGTAAAAATGTGTCTGTTGATTGTGTATATATACTGTAGGTATATACATATATTTGTATTCGGGTTGTGGGAAACGATATTTCGATTCGCTCCGTCTGTACACAAACTGAAAGATTGACAATAAAGTTTTTACTTTGAAGAGGAGTCACTTTATACATTAAAGGTTTTAGCTATACTGTCTGTTATGTGAGGAAAAGGAATCTAATCTAATACTGAAATGAGTCATGTGGAATGCTGCATGGGTTTCTCAACTGCAATCTGTCAATTTACAACATTCACGTCATGAAGTGTATATTTGCGATGCGTCACCTCCACGTCCTGCACGGAGCGCGGCTGCGCGACACACAGCATGCTGAGCAGCTGCAGGATCAGCTCCTCGATGTGCTGCAGCGCGTCCTCCTTCGCCGTGAGGTTCGGGTGCACCTGCTTCTGCACCTGAGGGTGAGAGACAAGAGATTCAAAAGATGAGATGACAGCCGTGCAACTCAACCAGGAACATTTTCTTAAGTGTTAACTTATTGCTTTATGGAGCGTGATTGAGTCTTGGAAGATATTTTATTACTCTGGTTCTTGAAGGTATTAGCACTACGTGTTTTGATGTATGATTTAGATAGAATGATGGCGCGTTTCCACTGCAGGCCTCGCTCGGCCTCGCTCGGTTTGGTTAGGCCTCATTAGGCCCGGCTCACTTTAATGCTGCGCTTCCATTACAGTTTAGCAACTGGGGTAGTTACTATAGTAACGCAGTGTAGGCGGAGCCGTGACGTCATCTTCAATGAGCGCCCCAAAAAACAACACAGCCGTTAGCTCTTAGCACTCAGAGCTCACAGCTCTTCATATCTGTTCAGAAACTAGACAAAAGTTAAACAAGTACAAACCACAGACTGCCTGTGTCATGGCGAATACAGTCGCTGCTTTATTTATGTCTGTAGGCCGTTGTTGTGAGTGTGGACGGTCGGAGCATATATAACGTTAGCTTAGCCAAGCTCCATCCAGCCTGCCGTCTGTCTGCAGACTTGTCAAAGCATTAATTCATGATTTTTACTAACCGGTATCAGTATGTTGTTACTTCGGCATAATTTTGAAACGTGTATTACAATTAAATCACGGTCAAATATGTTCATCTTGTTGTAGTTGTAGCCCCCTTGCCAGCATACTCAGCCCGACTCAGCCTGGTTGTTCCTGGCCCTAGAACCACGATTTAGTCGGGCCAGAAAAAAGGTGAAAAAGTAGCCCCGGGCCAAAACTAGGCCAAGTGGAAACGCAACCAAAAACGGGCCCCGCACGGCTCGGCACGCTTAAAGCGAGCTACCCGCTGCAGTGGAAACGCGCCATAAGTCACTTTATTTGGGTCGAAATAGCTCTCAATTTGGACAAATGGAAGCTTAGGCTACTATTTATTTAGTTTATTGTACTTTTATTGAATTTCAAATTATGAAAAGGTCGATATATATATATATATACATGAAAAGTTGTCATTATTTGGCAAAAAAGGAAGTATTTTTCTTTAATTTCTTTGAGTATTGCTTGATAGGACCAAAACAGTCCACGACTCAAATGCCAAACTACTTTTTTAATTATCAGTCTAAAGTTATAATATCTAACATTTCTGGTTTAAATGTCTGGAAACATCGAACTGCTTAATTCACTGTTCTGGGACTTCTGAAAAATGTACAAAAAAATAGGTGCAAACAAGATGCCCCGTAAATGTTTTTTAAAAAGACTGGAAAAGATACCACCAAAACGCGTGACATGTGAAACATGTCTGAAAACGCAGGGACATGAAGCCACATGTATTTTCATTTTAGTCCAAAGTTCACAAGAACCATCCGCATCTCCAGCCTCAAATTGAGCAGCAAGTAAACCGTGCATCTCTCAAAAAATACATTCTCCATAGAAAGGTAAACAAACGGGCATTTAAAAAGGTTTCTATTGGAGAAGAATGAAGTCATCCAGGCTCCCAGTAGAGAGCCAGCCTGACAGGAGGAGGCTTTAGGTGCAGAGGAGGAGTGAGAGAGAAACGCCCCCCCCCCCCCCCCAAACGTTGTCGTCATTGGGCCGTGCCCTCTCCCAGGAATGTTGTCCGTTGAGAAACTATTATAGCATCCAAAGCAGACTTAGAGGGGAGGAAAACATACTATGTGGGAGAAACCGAGAGGAGACGAGCATTCACTCTCGTCTCCTCTGAGAAACCTGTTCACATGTGAGTGATGGACTTACTCTGGTAGAAAGTGAAGAGGGGCATTTCGATTATAAATGCAGTTGTCATTAAAAAACACTTTGAAACAGTGCACGAGTCAATATTTAAATTTTCCACCAAAATATCGATTAATTGTGCAAAATAGGAGAGCGGGGGGTTAACTGGTTAGTTACCTTAACACCACATGTTGAATTTATACATGTTATTTTAATTGATTGTATTTTTACATATAATAGTAATCTTAATCAGAATACTTTATTTACCCCGGGGGAAAAGTATGACAGTTGCTTATAGAAGCAAATAATAAAGATACATTTACAAAATATTTACCTAAATGTTAGAAGTTAAAATATGCAATAAAAAGATAAAATAAGAATTCATATAATTTATAAAAAATAAAATGTCAAAGAGAAAATTAAACAAATATTTATCAGAAGTTAGATTAATGAACTTCGACTCGTACTGCAATATTTAACATATAAAAAAACATTATTTACAGTAATATATACACATGGATATAACATCATATACACTGGTGTTAGTTTTAAAAAGATATTGATAATCATATATACACATTTGATCTGTTTATCGCACATTATTTTATTTGTTGAATAATTATTTTTGGTAAATCTAACAAAAATAGGAGAAATGTCCCTTTTCCAGCCTCTAAAGAAATCCAAAAATCTGCTTTATTATGAATATAAAAGTGAACGGAATACTTTGGACTCTCTTCAGACCTGTTCACATGGTGGTGATGGAATTACCCTGGCATAAAGTAAAGTGGCGCTTTATGATGACAAAACGTTGCCCCCGTGTTGAGGAATGTGAGAGGAGAGTAAAAAGGTCAGCAGCGAGCGAGCGCCATGCATTCCTCTGCTCTGACTCCACAGGAGTAACCCTCTCTGTGTGTCCGCTTCATCTGCTCAATATAAAACTCACTTTAGGCGACAATAAAAGACCCTCTTGTTTTCCTAGAGTCATTAACAAAAAGTCCCGGCGATTGCGTCTCTGCACGTCATTTTCTATTTCCATGCACACTCACAAGACCTGGCGGGTAAAAATAAGCCACAAGAATAAACTCTGACACTTGGAACAAATGCATTTCAAAGCAGAAGTGGATTATAAGATATATCCTCTCTTACACAAATAGGCACTTGACCAAATTCCACAGGAGAGCAGGAGCGGTGAGTCACGGGCTGAAACTACGGGGGTTTCCCCGACACACACACACACACACACACACACACACACACACACACAATGTAGCAACTAGCTTCAGCAACGTCACACCAATACACCAATCTGAAGGTCATCTGAACAGGAGTCAGGAGTCCCTCCACTGAGAGCATGGATGGCTTAATACGTCAGAATCAGGTTTATCACCAGGTAGGATGACACGTACGAGGAATTTGACTTGATGTCATGGTGCATACATAAAAGTAGAACAAAAATAAAAAATACAGATGAGAACTATTTTAAGAAAACTATAATAACATTACAAAATATTAAAACATAGTATATCTGCAGAAGACGTCCTCTTTGGGGTATTTCTCCCACTGTTTAGGCATTTTTCGCATTTTTTTGTCATATTAAACTTTTTTTTAGGTATTTGTTTTCATACTAGTTTTGATTTTTTTTAAATGGTATTTTTAAAGACATTTTTCTCTCTTTTTTGTGAATCTTTTTTACGGTGTTCTCCAGGTCTTTTTTCGCTTTTTGTTCGACATTTGTTGGTTTTTCAGACTTTTTCTAAAACCAATATCATTCTTATATCGTCTACTTTGTGGTATGAATAATACAAATA
This sequence comes from Harpagifer antarcticus, assembly GCA_902827135.1. NCBI lineage: Eukaryota > Metazoa > Chordata > Actinopteri > Perciformes > Harpagiferidae > Harpagifer > Harpagifer antarcticus. Next base: position 61,307 of record CADEHL010001284.1, on the reverse strand, counting down.
TATATTTCTTATTCTATGTTAGTCCGTTACCCGATGAACTTTGTTAAGAATAAAAAAAGGTATATACACAACCAAGAAAGAAAAAGAATAAATAAAAACATCAAATAACATAAAAAATATAATGCGAATAAAACGGTAACATATTTAAAGTTAAATGAAAGCCGATTACAAAGCAGTGATTAACAGAGGACAGTAAAGCATCATGTCTTCAATACATACTCCTTCCATCATATGTGCATCCTCCTGAGCCATAAAGGTGTTCAGTTTCATGGGTTAGCTCCATTAAGGAGGGAAAGGCTGGCGTACACGAAGTCCCAACCTGTGTGTGTGTGTGTGTGTGTGTCCTAGCATTACTATACTTGTGGGGACATAAATCTGTTTACACAGTCACGTGTGGGGACTCGCCTCCCTTATGGGGACAAATTGGAGGTCCCCATGAGGGGAATCATTAATTTTAGGGTGAAGACTTGGTTAGGTTTAGGGTTAGGGTTAGGCATGTGTTGGTTATGGTTATGGTTAGGATAAGTCTCCAGGAAATGCATGTAAGTCAATGTAATGTCCCCTGAAGTGGTGTATACATGGTATGTGTGTGTGTGTGTGTGTGTGGCAGCAGCTCGTACTATAGAATGGAGCAGAGCCAGCAGAGAAACCATGACACACACACACACACAGAAACTAGCAGGAAAATGATGTTTTAACCTCAGCGTCTTACATTAGATCCAATTCTAGCTGAAGTGCAGAAAGAAGACCACACACCGAGCACAAAACTGATCCATGAATGTAATAAATCCTAGACTAAAATTACACACGGAGATTTCCTGTAGGATTATTAAACTTCTGCTGCAAAGAGAGAACAATATTCTGCAAGTATTTTATGTAATTACTCGAGAAAAATGCCAGAAAAAGCAGTTTTCACCTCTAAAATAGGAAGCTTAATAATCGAATTAATGGGTTGGCTAATTATTATGTTGATATTGTAACTTAGTCGAAGCTTTGTTCAGTTGTAGCTTCTTAAATGTGAGAATTTGACAGCAGGTAGAGCTGCTATGTGTTTATAGTGAATGTAGAACGAGGGTGTTTCTCAATGTCGAGGAAGGCTCCTCCAGAGCCACTATTTCAAGGATGCTACGTCATCGAGTCCCGCCGAAGGACTGTTCCAATGTCCAGGATCCTTGGAATCCTACCGAGGCCGGCGTCCTTCGTTGCGGGAAATGTCGAGGCTGCACATGTGTAGACTCCGCGGTCTTAAAATCCCCACAATGCTTTGCACACGGACCAATTTCCAAATCTTTGGCGGAAAATGTAAGGCGGGGCTTCTCATGACGCACACCTGTTAGCCTGTTCCGACCATTCTTCGTTTTACGAGGCTAGGAAGGATTCTTGCCTCGCTTCTGAAGGACCTGACTCGGAAGACATGTCCTACCAAGGAAGCGTCCTCGACATTGAGAAACACCCCGAGTCTGACGACAAGACACACAGCTTTCTTGCTGTCAGACGGGCGTCATGTTCTGGTGAGAATTGATATCTTATATACAAGATTAGCGCCAGTCTCGCCACCTTACTATATTGTTCGAGAAAAAAACCGTGTATATTATAATGCCATTTTTAGCATGTTTATAAAGCCTTTCTTTAAACATATGGCACAATCACACGAGGGCGCCTGCAGACACTTTTTAAAAACACATTTTACATGCTTATAAGTGCATTAGTTTCTGTAGAAGCATACAGTATCTTAAACATAACACGCTGAAGTAATGACATCTGACAGAGGACAGTGAGGCAGACTGAGCAGCTCATAACTCAAAGTTTAGGGGAAATTTCTTAAGTGGAAAAAGTAGACGCAGCATTAGTATAAATCTCCAAACCCACAGACATTTCACCTCAAAAATAAGATTAAATTACCCCGAAATTGCAACTTCATCACTAATATTAATCCTGGAAACTGACACAGATTATTAGACGCCAAAAACATGTAGCAAGGAACGGATATATGGACACAAAATAGTCCAGATTCTGTAGAAACTCAAAGTATAAGTGAAAGGTTACAGCTGCAGAAATATGATTTTCAAAATGCCCTCTATTCACTTATGGATTTAAAAAAGGCAAGGTACTTATTTCTGAATGAAAGCAATGTGTTTATAAGTGCAAGGATTCTGTCTACAGGAAATGCTTTTATTCTGAAACAGGAAGTGCGGATTTCAAAATATTTACATTCCTTTCTTAAGTGTGACATTAAAACAGTGGTAATAATAAAATGCAGTATGAGGGGAATACTGTGGCGCTGATCATGTGTATAAGATATATCAATTCTGACGAGAGCATGACGCCCGTATACAAGATGGCACCGCGGACGTAAACTACAACGCGACGCCAGAGCTCCGTAAACAAAGCTGTCTATGCCGTCTGGCGCTCTATTTGACACCATTTTTAAGTAATTACACAGTTTTCGACGAACAGAAATATTGTTATCTGGGATCACTTTAACATTTTACGGAGGAAATCAGCATTTTGGTATGAGGGAGCACGCCTCAAGTAAGAGGGCGCCGCGCTCCTGTTACCTGGTTTAGACAAAACCCTACATACACATATACTATAACATATCGAAATATAGTAGTTTACCTTTAAAAAATGTTGTCAATCCATCGGGGTGGACATTTTATAGACCATCGCTACTGAAAATTATCATTAGATGCAGCCTTATACAGAGGATACAGAGGACACACACACACCCCATGTATACCTCACTTCAGGGGACATTACATTGACTTACATGCATTTCCTGGAGACTTATCCTAACCTTAACCATAACCAACACATGCCTAACCCTTACCCTAATCAAGTCTTCACCCTAAAATTAATGATTCCCCTCATGGGGACCTCCAATTTGTCCCCATAAGGGAGGCGAGTCCCCACACGTGACTGTTACAGATTTATGTCCCCACAAGTATAGTAATGCTAACACACACACACACACACAGGCATCAGGTGTGCTGTGTGCTGGTGGCAGAGGAACAGAGAGTGTGAGGTAATAATAGAGGCCAGGCGGTGTTAATACAGGGTTAACGTTTCTAATTCAATTGATTATTTTCCTGGCTGTGTTCATGGAGCTGCATCAGGCTCAGGTTGCAGGTCTGTGTGTGGGGCTTGTTATTAAACCCGAGCATGTGTCACTGTTTGTGATTCATACCATGACATCATCTGCCATTACAACCAGACTGTCTGGGGAACCGCAGGCCAGAGATCAACGCTGAGACAACACACACATACGTACACACACACACACCACAACACACACTGCACAAATGATGCATGGTGCAGACATACGACACACACTCGAAGACAAAGAGGCAGAAGTAATCCTTGGGACACACAGAACCGTAGAGATACTGTAGACAACAACAAGGATATACAAATGAACACACACACACATAAAGTAAGAGAGCAAGAGACACACAGAAAGAAACACAATGACAGACACTCAGAGACACACACAAGATACATGGTGCAACAAACATACTAAAACAAAGAGACAGAGGTAATCCTATGGACACACACACACACACACACGTGAAATACAAGTGCACAGTACTAGTAAAAACACACACACACAGTATTAACACACGGTGCAGATATATACACTAGACTGAAATCCTTCGCACACACAAACTGTAGAAGAAAGACAAACCTTCATGCACGCAACAAGTTCACACACTCTAACATTAAGCTCCTCTCATCACAAACACACAGCCTGAGTGTTGTCCTGTCAGCAGTGTGTGTGTGTGTGTGTGTGTGTGTGGCCTCTCTCCGTGACCCTGGTCTGACCCAACACAGTGACCAGCCCGCTGCCCCCCTCCTCCTTCTTTGTCTGAGGACACACTTATGTCACACACTTGATTTGATATTGTGTGTAGTCGTACGTACGTGTGTGTGTGTGTGTGTGTGTGTGTGTGTGTGTGTGTTAATGAGCCTGGGGCTGGTGCACAGGAAGTGCAACCTGTTGGAACATCCTGTCCGAAACACACAGTTCGACGCGGAGATGCGAGTAAAATGTTTTTCTACACAGTAATTGTGTTTTTTTAAAAAGGCTCAACACCCGCATATATAGATTAAAGTGTTACAGAATATTTTGTTGGATAAAAACATGCTCTTTTGAACTCTCTGGATGTGTTACTATTATTCCAAATCTATCGATAAAATAAATATCTGTCATTTTTAGAATTACTGAACTACCGATCTTTAAGGAAAACTTGAGTACATGGCTAAAATCTTCAATCATGTCATATTTGAATAACAACAAGTCAGAATATAGAAGGGTTTTTGGGTAATAATGACATTAATAGTTTAAATGAAATAAGGGCTGGACAAGCTATCACTATATCAATATTATATCTCCTTGCAGCTCCTGTGATTAAAGCCACTTCCTGTGTACTTCCAAGATTCAAGGCTTTTATTGGCATTCGTACATAGCTACAGTGCAGTGATGTCGATGGCAATCTTAGGTCCCAGGCTCCAACACAATAAAACAGATCAAATAATGCAAGTAAATACAATCAAAAATAGAAGTCAAGTGATACATAATGTGGAAGTTGCAAACAGGTGAATGTTATGGATGTTCTAGTTCAGGTGTTTAACAGTCTTATGGCCTGTGACTATTCTTTAATCTCACCTCTCAACATTTATCTAAAATCATCCTCGGGGGGGGGGGGGGGGGGGGAACCCCCCTCCCTCGGTGGACAGCTGTGAGGGACAGCGAGTCAGAGTCTGTGAAAACCAAAACAACGTCTCCTGCGTCAGAGAGAGGGCCCGGTTTGCCCTCCGGCGCTGAGCAACATGTTCAGACAGAGCAGCAACACCTGCTCTCAGTTTCACCTCGTCCATCCACTCAGTGACGAGGAGGAGGAGGAGGAAGAGGAAAACGTGTGTCATTTAAAAACACTATGCTGCTTCATAAATAAACCTATTGTTTACACTTTATATTCTGCGCAAAAATCGTTTTGTTTAAGTTACACACAACTCTGTTTATTGCAATATGCACAATTTCAAATATGTATCGTCGTTATGTATTGCATTACACTGTGTACTTTTTTTGTAGATTTTTACTTTAATTCCTTTGTTTATTCTAATGTATCTGCTTCACTTCTGTTTTAATACATATTATATTTTAGCTTTTATTACACATTTTTACTTGACTTTAATGTTTGTATAACCATTTGTATTCTATTGCACATCTTTACTGTAACTTCTTACTTTAAAAAGGTCCCATTTCTACTGATCAGAATTCCATTGCTGAGGTCTACTAGAATAAATGTACATTGTTCAATGTTCCAAACTCACATTGGTTTCTCACAGCATCTCTGTATAGTCTGTGTATTCACTCTCTGTCCTACACGGCTTGTTGGAGCTCCTGCCCCCCCCCCCTCCCTCCCTCCCTCCCTGTAAGCCCAGTGGCCGTCTGCGAGACACAACGAAACCCAGCCCGAACACACACACACCCGCAGCCTGGCTGGGAGTTTGTGTGTGTGCTCAGGCTGAGTTCCGCGGATTGGTCCAAAAGTAATGGCTCCGCGGACGTAACGTAACCCCACTGCAGTCAGCATGTCGCTACGTTACGTCACTATACCCGAAATACGTCACTATACCCAAGAAGTAAACAATGGAAAAAGAGAAATGTCCAACGAGGCGTTCTGGGGCAGCACAGACATGTATTTTCTGTGTCAGAGTTTTACTCCCTACAGGGTGTACTCTGAGGGTTTGTGACTCTGCAGACCGTTTACATGCAGAACAACCTTCATAACAACAAGGGGACTAAGTTACATTTTTATCTTTCTATTGCATATTTTTACTTTAACTTCTTAATACAAATGTCAGTATTTTTTTTGTATTAACTTACTGTCAGAAAAACCCAATCCCCCCCCAAAAAAGGCTTTACACTGTTTTGTAAATGTTGATAAAAGCAAAGTTTGACGTCAGAAGAAAAAAAAGAATTCTGACGTCAATACAATAAAACAAAGGGAATAAAAGGGATGGCGCTCTTAGTTAACACAAGTGCACGCCTCACTTTGAGTGCCGTACGTTACTTTGCATTTTATAAAAATACTATAGAAAGGGGAAGGAAAGAGCAGATTGTGTGCCAATAACTGATCTCAGAGCAAGAGTTAACGCTTCATTAGCTGCTCTTTCAAAGACAGAGGCAGCAGTTAACCGAGCTCAGTTTCAAAAGTTAGTCATGTATTTTGGAGAACAGTCGTGCATCTTTCATACTCTGAAAATACACTTGATGTGCACGTACTTCTATTTCAGGAACTCCTTCGCTATTTTTATCAGAGTCTTTTTTGTACACATGCTGAGAAGTTCAAACTGTGGTGGCTTTGTGTATTATAAAAGAATAACACATGCAGTCTTAACTTAAGTTTTCAGACTGACTCAAGTTGTGAGTAAACGGAGAAAAAGGGACATTGTTTGTTTTTGTCAGGGGGTTAGCTTAATGTTGGACGGGATGCTTTATAAATGGAGAAACATCAACAATGTCCTTTTGTTGCAAAAATACATTGCTTTTGTAAATAAACAGATATTAGTGTGTACTCCTCAGTACTTCCTTGATGGTGCTTTCAGTAAACCACTCCAATACAACCAATTACTGAAATGAACACAAACAGGGTATATGCAGGAATCCTGAAGTCACATGTAAGACCTTTTAAGACCCTTTCCATACATTTTAAGACCTCATCTCCACTTGGAGTTCTAACCGGTTACCTTGGCGACACACTTCACCTCACATTGACTATACAGTATTGATTGTCCTTCCTCCTTATCTTCCAACCATTTGGACGCAGACTTGCATTTCCCCATAACGATGTTGTTTAACAACCGGCGTAAACGGACCTTTGCGCGCTATCAAGCAGTGAGCGTGCGATGTCCTGTTCAGATGACGTCAAACCCAACGGGATGCCATCAATAAACTACAGAATCACACTACACACCTACGCCATGACTACATTCAGGCAGACTGTAGAATACAACCTCTTTGGACCATTTATATACTTATTGAAAACAAGCTACAAAATGTAATACCTTGGAAAATGCCGTTTAATAGCCTTCATTTTCGCTAAATTGATTTATCAACTTTTAATACTTTTTAAGAGCCCGCGGACCCCCTGACAAAAGGCACCAAAAGAAAAACAATGATAGTAAAAAGTTAAACCGGTATTCATCTCTATACATTTTTACTGATTTTTACTGATACTCTCTTCCTAATAACCAAAACAACGCCCCGGTGCATTATGGCATTGCGTCTTCACATCTATTTCAGAAACTAATTCATTGTTTTTAAAATCAGCATTTTTTTTAAATGTTCACATTCCAAGACGTTTAAACTGTAGTGACTTCCGTTACAGCTTTTGTGTGGTGTTCCCTCTCCTGTAGTGTGTTTTTTGTAAATGCTCCACATCCCCTCAGACTGGGCTCTGGTTTCAGACAGAGGGTGAAAAGAGGTGCTGCAGCACAGGCAGTATGAGAAAAATGAAGAACATTAAACCATGGAGACATGTCCCAGTAAAAAAGGTAAAATAACGGTACTAAATCCTCAGTGAAATGTCTATGGGTTTATCTTACAAGTTTCCATTGTGATAGATGAAGTACAGATGATATATTGTAAAGGGGTCACAAAGGTAAGCAGCCTCATGTGCCAAGCTGATTCTCAAAATCACAATGGAAACTTTGCAAAAGATGTCTCTACTTTTAAACAGCAACCGTTGCTTCCCCACAACTGCATGGGCCCGCTCTTACCCCTATGAGTGACTCTTTTTGAGTTTCCAGGAAACATAAGAAAGGACCTTGTGGTTTACACACACACCCATGTCGAAGGAAAGCGCTTGCAGAGCTTGTGCAGCTTCTAGTGTCAAAGCTGTATCACATAGTGCCAAGAAAATAAGCTGACAGTGAAACAAATAGAGCTATGCATACTTTGTGTTCTCAGTTAGCAACGAGCAGAAGGTGAAGAAACCTGGTGATGAGGGAGAAGCCAAGATGATGCAAGAAAGAAGAGGGACAGTCAAAAGGAACCGATTCGTTTAAGGTCTGCTGAGCACGGACAGTTCGACAAGGAAAAGGGGCCGGGCAGGAAAGGGGAGAAGGAAGGGGCAGTTCGGAAGAAAAGGGAGAGGGCCACAACACACCACACACACACACACACACACACACACACACACACACACACACACAACACACACACACACACACACACACACACACACACACACACACACACACACACACACACACACACACACACCCACACACACACACACACACACACACACACACACACACACACACACACACACACACACACACACACACACACACATCACACACACACCACACACACACACACACACACACACACACACACACACACACACACACACACACACACACACACACACACACACACACACACACACACACACACACACACACACACACACACACACACACACACACACACACACACACACACACACACACACACACACACACACACACACACACACACACACACACACGGCGTGTGGCGCAGTGCGTTGGTGTTCGGATCAGGGGAGCACAGGTTCAAACCCCACTGCAGTCAGCGTGTCGTTGTGTCCCTGAGACACTTCACCCCAAAGTGCTCCTGTGGGGATTGTCCACAGTATTGAGTATGTAAGTTGCTTTGGATAAAAGCGTAGAAGTGACATGTGATGTAATAGTTGTATTGCCCATACTGACAGTTTGGGTTAGAAAGGAAACCAAACCATTTGTAACTTCAGTTTTGTTTTGTGCTTTACTGTAAATGTGTTGTGTATTTAAAGTTCCCCTTTTTCAGAGCATATTTTTACAAACCAAAGAAAACGCTCCTATTTGCACGCAGAAAAGTAGTCAATAAAGTACTGACTGTCAGGGGCACTAACATTTGTGACAGAAGTTTGGGTTAGCAATGACATCATCACCATGTTGTGTGTCATACAGATGTTATATGCTGTAATTAAATGAACCCCTTTAGTGACAGATTGTGCAAATGAAAACCAAAGAAAAAAATAAAGTGTTTTCTGCTGATGACATTGGCGTTTACTTGTTTTTATATGTTATAGCTTTTGAGCTTGAGACAGATGCCTCCATACCTTCATCTTAATGAAGCTTCTATTGTGTTTTAACGTCATGTCCTGATTTTATATGATGGCAAATGCAAGCCAAATAACAAAAGCTTTCCTTTGCATGTAAAAAGTACACAAATACTGGTGATATCAGCATTTTCTTCTGCACATAATAATATCTTTGTAGCCCTTAGCTGTTGTTTTTGATGTCGACTGTTGAGGTTTGGGTTACTTAAGAAACCAGAGCCTCTGTGCATGGTGCTCAATATAATGTCAACTTCTTCTGGTATTTTGTTATACGTCTTGATTTGATGTAATTAAGAACAAAAGCTTCCCTTTGCATGTACAAAGTAGACTATAACTATTTTCTGCTGGTGACATTAGCATTTACTTCTATTCCACATAATAATATATATATAAAAATGATTGAGCTATTGTTTTTGATGCTGATATCTGGGTTAGCAAGGAAACGAGTACCTCCATTGAACCAGTGTATCTACTGCATGTGTGTTTTTAAGGCAGTCTGTGTGACTTAGGGAGGTTAATAAAGAGGTAGTAATCACAGTGTTCTTCAGAAGCTTCTATTGTTATTTTTGTCTTGATTTGATGTCATTCATTTACAGCAGATTTTGCAAATGCAAGTTAAAGAAGAAAAGCTCCCTTTGCATGTAAAAAGAAGACAATTCGTATGTCCTGCTTGTGACATTTGCATGATTTAGCTGTTGTTATGTATATTGCTGTTGACGTCTGGGTTAGTAAGTGCCTCCATTGAACCAATGTATCTCTTGTATTTAAGACAGGTTGTGTGACTTTTGGAGGTTAATAGAGGTAATAATCACAGTCTTACCTTCCGCAGAGCTTGCACGAAGAGGCCTCTCCATTTGTGACTGTTCTCGTCACTGGAAAAGTCGTATATCTGCTGGGGCTGCATGGCTCCTGGCGACCGGGCTGAACTGTCAGCATCGGCCCCGGATAGAGAGTCCTGTGTGGGGGGGGTGTGGGGTCAGTCCGGGGCAGAGGTACGGTGGGGAAAACTCCAACTGCCTCGCTTGCAAACGTGAAGAAAATCACCGAAATTGGCAGTAGAATCCAGTTAAAGAGCGAAAAATCAGCTACAACATAAAAACAAGCACATGTAGCTATAAAGTTAACTCGTTAGCTTGGGATGCTAAGTGAGGCTAGCTACTGTAAACAGCGGCTAACTGAAAAAGGAGCTATCGGCTAACAACAATGTTTCTAAGTGTTATACTTGCTACTTCGCGTTTGCTTAAAAAAGGCGAATAATAGGCATATTAAGTTCAGTGTTAAGTCATGGGCTTGTTTTGCCAGCTAACTAACAGCTACACGTTGTGTTTGGTTGTTTTCTGCCTGAACACCTGTTAGCAGCGTTAGCAGCTAACAAGATGCTAACTAGATGCTACAGGCTGGCCTTGTGTTTTATGTTGCGGACCCGTTTAGCTCCAGAAAAGGCACTCTTTCTCCAGCGCTGGACACCTCACATTCAGGCATCTTTTACCGCGGTGATCAGACGTTAAAAATCCATCGTAAATCCCCCCAAAAACAGCGGTGAGTCCGAGGCATTTCGTGCGGAGGTCGAGGTGTTTTTTTGGTTGAGAAGAAGTCAGAGATGTTCGTAACTCCGCTGACAGGCTGCGGAACTGAGCTCTTTATTGGACAGAGGAGAAAAACAAGGCTGGACTTTCTGTCTCTTTGCATACTGGAGTCCCAGCAGGAGACAGAAGACAGTAACAGGAATACAGATTTAGAATCAGAACCCTTTTTACTGCAAAATAGGTTTTCATAACAAGGAACGTATTTAAGAAAAACACAAGAAACATGAATAATGATTTGTATTTCTATATAATAAAAGAAAAAGGCTGGACTTGCTGTCTCTTTGCATATTATAGTCCCAGCAGGAGACAGAAGATTCACAGTTTCAGGAATAAAATATCTGAATCAAAATGATTTTTATTGCAAAGTATTATTTCACAACAAGGAAGTAATTGAAAAAAATCAAGAATACTATACAAATGTATATAATATATCTGGATTTGAACTGAAAGGGCAGTGCAGTTTTATTATTTTAAATTCATTTTTATTTATTTAATCTTTTATTACATAAGTAAAATACAGTAAAAATATGATTTATTAATTTCTATAAAAAAGAGGCTGGATGTTCTGTCTCTGTGAAAAGTGTGGAACTTACAGAAGCAAACACATTTTTTGTTTCAGGAATACAAATCAGAATCAGGTTTCTGTAACGTATGTTTACCAGGGATAAAAATAAAAGCAAAGTTTTGCAAAAATCAAGACACATATATAAAGAATGTGAGAAAATAAACAACAATAAAAAAGTTGGCTCAAATAATATAAAATATGTCTGAAGTTAAGACCTCTTTAAGTCTTGGTCTTGATTTGGTGTCGACCTCTTAAAGTCTTGGTCTTGACTTGGTCTCGACCTCTTAAAGTCTTGGTCTTGACTTGGTCTCGACCTCTTAAAGTCTTGGTCTTGATTTGGTGTCGACCTCTTAAAGTCTTGGTCTTGACTTGGTCTCGACCTCTTAAAGTCTTGGTCTTGACTTGGTCTCGACTTCTTAAAGTATTGGTCTTGATTTGGTGTCGACCTCTTAAAGTCTTGGTCTTGATTTGGTGTCGACCTCTTAAAGTCTTGGTCTTGTCTTGGTCTCGACTTCTTAAAGTCTTGGTCTTGACTTGGTCTCAACCTCTTAAAGTCTTGGTCTTGTCTTGGTCTCGACTTCTTAAAGTATTGGTCTTGATTTGGTGTCGACCTCTTAAAGTCTTGTTCTTGGTCTTGATTTGGTGTCGACCTCTTAAAGTATTGGTCTTGATTTGGTGTCGACCTCTTAAAGTCTTGTTCTTGGTCTTGATTTGGTGTCGACCTCTTAAAGTCTTGGTCTTGATTTGGTGTCGACCTCTTAAAGTCTTGTTCTTGGTCTTGATTTGGTGTCGACCTCTTAAAGTCTTGGTCTTGATTTGGTGTCGACCTCTTAAAGTCTTGGTCTTGTCTTGGTCTCGACTTCTTAAAGTCTTGGTCTTGATTTGGTGTCGACCTCTTAAAGTCTTGGTCTTGACTTGGTCTCAACCTCTTAAAGTCTTGGTCTTGTCTTGGTCTCGACTTCTTAAAGTCTTGGTCTTGATTTGGTGTCGACCTCTTAAAGTCTTGTTCTTGGTCTTGACTTGGTCTCGACCTCTTAAAGTCATGGTCTTGATTTGGTGTCGACCTCTTAAAGTCTTGGTCTTGATTTGGTGTCGACCTCTTAAAGTCTTGTTCTTGTTCTTGGTCTTGGTCTTGACTTGGTCTCGACCTCTTAAAGTCTTGGTCTTGATTTGGTGTCGACCTCTTAAAGTTTTGTTCTTGTTCTTGGTCTTGACTTGGTCTCGACCTCTTAAAGTCATGGTCTTGTCTTGGTCTCGACCGCTTAAAGTATTGGTCTTGATTTGGTGTCAACCTCTTAAAGTCTTGGGCCGTTTCTCAATCTCGAGGATGCTGGCTTGGTAGTCGCATACTTCCAAGTCACTTCCTTCAGAAACAAAGCAAGTATACTTCCAAGCCACGGCTTCGGAAAACGAAGAAGAATGGAACAGGCTAACAAGTGTGCCACTCTCTCTAACGGTTTCAACATAAACTATAGGCCTACCGAAAATAAATACCTCACGATGTCTATCGGCGGCACTCGATGACGTAGCATCCTTGAAATATTGGCTTGGAAGCCAGTATCCTCGAGATTGAGAAACGGCCCGCGGTCTTAAAATCCCCACAATGCTTTGTGCACGGACCAACTTCCCCAAATCTGTGGCCGAAAATGTAAGGCGGGGCCTCTCATATGACGCACACCTGCACACTTGCTAGCCTGTTCCACTCTTTGACCGTTTCTCAATCTCGAGGATTTTGGCTTCCAAGCAAATATTTCAAGGATGCTACGTCATCGAGTGCTGCCGAAGGACTGTTCCAATCTCCAGCATACTTGGAATTCCACCGAGGCCGCGTCCTTGGTTTGGGGGAAATTTCGAGGCTGCACATGGGTAGACTTCGCGTCCTTAAAATCCCCACAATGCTTTGCGCACGGACCAATTTCAAAAACCCTTACGGAGAATGGCTGAACCGACGCAGCACACATTTAAATGTAAGTATGTAGTGGCGTAGAACATGTGTTGGTTAATATGTTACTTTGTTACATTTGTTTGTTATCACCAAAAATGTGCTCCGTGAAAGTAAAGCAAGTTCATAATTAGATAGACATCGTGAGGTATTTATTTTCGGTACAGTTTATGTTGAAACCGTTAGAGAGAGTGGCACACTTGTTAGCCTGTTCCATTCTTCTTCGTTTTCCGAAGCCGTGGCTTGGAAGTATACTTACGCGACTACCAAGCCAGCATCCTCGCGATTGAGAAACATCCTTTGTTTTCCGAATGCCAGGAAGTATTCTTGCCTCGCTTCTGAAGCAAGACGCTCGGAAGATATGGGCTACCAAGCAAGCGTACTCACGATTGAGAAACACCCTTGGTCTCGACCTGGTCTTGAGTAGAAGTAGAATTTATTTGTGAAAATTTGTGAAAGTTTGGTTTCATAACAAGGAAGTATTCTTAAAAATAATTGTTATTTTTATTGTTATAATACATACATATAAAATAATATAAATGTTTATATATATATATATATATATATATATATATATATATTATTTATTAAAATGATAAATGTTTTTTATTTTTTGTATTATTTCTTTAAGTTTCTATTGACTTTATTTGTGTTGTGTATTTTTCAAAACTGATATAGTAATATATTTTGAAACACAATAAATATCTAATCAAAGATTGAATCATGTCATCTGTGATAAAAACGTCCCCAGTAAAATCCTTAAATGTAGAAATATGTATGCCTCATACTGTTTGTTACTGTGACTCTGCCTCCTGGTGGACACATTGAAGAAGTGCTTCATTCTGGAATTCTGATGCAAACAATAACAACAAAATATATATAATACAGAACAACACAATGACGTTTATTTTATTGAATATGTGTCTTTTTTTGTTTATTTATAACTTTATTTTTATCACTTTTGTATAATTATTTTATTCTACTTTGTCTCTATTTATTTTTTTAACTCTAAGCCTGTTTTTCCCCATGGGGATAAATAAAGTTCCATCTTATCTTATGATTATTTTTCCCATTTATTTAATTAGACCTAAAAAAAACAATGTATATACATATATACAGTATGGTGGTCCTTAGTGCCATGTACATTTTCGAATTAATTTATTTTAAGCTCCAACCACCGGAATTCGTTATGATAGTCAAGAATACTCTCCTGGTGAATTTTATTCAAATTCCAACAACATTTCAAAGTCCTCCTCATTACTCCCAAAGCCCTCAACAATCAGGCCCCCCCCTACCTCACAGACCTGCAGCACCACCACGCCCCTTCCCGCTGCCTCCGCACATCAGAAGCCAACCTCCTATCCATCCCCACCCGCACCAATCACCGGACCTGGGGGGACAGAGCCTTCTCCGTCGCTGCCCCCTCCCTCTGGAACTGACTCCCCCAACCCATCAGAGACTGCACTGACCTCACCACCTTCAAAAAACTTACAAAAACTCACCTCTTCAATCTGGCTTTTAATGTGTGATTGTTTTTGTATTATTTGACTTTAACTTTATATTTATTTGTTGTTCCTTCCTTTTCTCTTCACTATATCTGTAAAGCGTCTTTGCGCACCTGTAAAAGCACTAACAAATTAAATCTATTATTATTATTATTATTTACCCCTCCCTCATCAACCTTAACGTTTAGCCTCAGTTGGGTGGTCCTTAAAATTGAAAGTGGGAAAGTTTAGACTTTCCCACTTTCAATTTTAAGGACCACCCTATATATACACTTTGTATACATCATACAGTATATATGTTTGGTTTTGATAAGGATGGGCATGTGTAAGTATACACACGCTTTTCAATATGAAAGGTTAAAAAATCTATTGAAATGTAATAATTTAAAATTAATAAATGTGTTTTCTATTCACTTTTTCACCTCGTTCATGCGCATCCATTGGTTGCAGCCATGTAACTAATGAAGCAAAAACCCACAATCATGCTCTTCAAAAATATGTATTTATGGTACAAAATACTCAAACATTCAATGTCAATAAAACGCATGAAATAATAGAATTTTGATATATATACACATTGTCTGGAAAATGTGAAGCTCTTGAACATGTAGAAAGTGCAAATTGGCAGAATTAAATGAAATTAGCACCCCAACACAACTCCTTCTTAAGTGAATATAAATATGACAAGACTATATTGTTAACACAATTATTGAAGATAAAACTGATTAACTGTGTGTTATGACATTTACAAATACAGATTGTTGACAAAAAACTAGAGATCATCATGTTTACATTTTATGACAAGATTATATTTAAGGACAAAATCCTTATTTTTTCTTTCCTTTTTTCTCATTCTTATACATTTCTGGAGCATGTCTGACACAAACCGGCAGACTTTACAGTATTAAAATATGAAAATGACAGGGACAAATTAATCTCTCATACAGTCAAACACAGAAATAAAAACTGCATGTCCTCAAAAGAACCATACAAGATTTATAGTTTTAAAAACCCCCAATCTCCTTAAAAAAGTAAGTTTAAAACATTAAACTGATAAGATTGTTCTTATCCGAAATGCACTAGCTTGGATGCTTGTGAGGCTAGCCCGTTGCTACTGTAAAACAGCAGCTAACTAAAAAGAGCTAATGGCTAATAACAATGTTGCTAAAGCTAATTGTAATTTGCTTAAAAAAGAGAGAATAATGGCTAATTAAGTACACTGTTAAGTCATGGGAGCTCAGCTTGTTGTCAGCTTATGCCCCCTTTCCACAGGTTGGAGACCTTTGGGCAACCATTGAGCGACCAAAAATTGGCAAGATCTCTCAGCAGTCTCCAAGAACCTGGAAAAAGTTGTCTCTGTGGAAACGCTCTGGAGACCCCTGGGTGCTCATTGAGGGATCGAAATTTACATTTTCAGCAAATTTCATGAAGATCTACGGAGACGTCTGAGAGACCTTGGTGATCGCTGAGAGACCGACAGAGACTACTGAGAGTTCCTTGAGCGCTCATTGTGCGACAGAAGGTGCTCTCTGAGAGACCAACTGAGTTCCCTGAGAGACCAGCTGCGACCACTAGAAATCCCTGAGATACCAACTGCGACCAACTGAAAGACCATTGAAAAATCCTCGGGCGACCTGTGTGATCTTGGGAGACCATGTGTGCAAGGGTATACAAATGAGCTGATGCTGGTGCTTCTGCCTCATTCTCTGACCTCCTGAAATGAACAACGAAGCTTTGATACATGCTGCCCTCCTCCTGGGTCACCAATCACTTCTACAGAATCAGATGGCCATTGCTCTCGTCAAGGGAAGGATGAACAAGCGCAGAAGAGAGAGAAAAAGGTGGTGGGTCCGCCCCTGGCTGAGACAAGAAAGAAGGTTACAGTTTGGTGACTACAGTCAGTTGAATACTGGAATACTGTCGAGGGGTTTACACCCGTTTTTATATGGCCCACTAGCATGCTCAAGCGCAGCTATTCGCCAAAAACGTTGCGTGTGTTGAGAGATTGCTGAGAGATCATTGAAAGACCGATGAGACCGTTGGGCGCTCGTCGAGAGATCGCTGAGCGTCCATTGAAAGATCGCTTCCCTCGGAGACTGCTGAGAGACTGTTTTGGGCAGGTTCAAAACTTCATGGAGACCACGGAGACCATAGAGACCGCTGAAAGATCATTGAGAAACCATGCAAGACCTTAGAGATCATTGAGAGCTCACTGAAAGACTGTTGAGAGATCTCTCACTTTTGGGGGGGAATTTGATGGTCTCTCAACGGTCTCGGCTCTGTGGAAAGGGGGTATTACTAACAGCTACAAGTTGTTGGTTATTTTCTGCCTGAACACCTGTTGCGTTAGCAGGTTAGCGTTGGCAGCATAGTTGGCAGGCTAGCGTTAGCAGGCTAACAAGTTTAAAGGCTGCACTTGTATTGAAATGTGGTAAAGTTAACATGTGAAGCAACTTAAAACAACACTTAAGTAAAAACTGTTTTAAAAATGTGAAATATGTAAATTTCTCCTCCACATTAAGGCTTGTGATGAGAAAAAAGGCTCCATGATGGCAGTGATATTGAGCAGAGATGGGGTCGTTACTAAAAAAATGTAATATATTTCACTACTTCGTTACTCTCTACATAAAGTAACTAGTTACTTTACTCGCAGGGCCGGCCCGCCCCTCCCTGCAGGCAGACTGCTAAAGTTTCAAATGTTCTCTAATGCTCTCTATTGTGTCGGCGTGTTCTCGGTTCTCCTGCGTGTTGGCCATGTGTTGCACTGGAACCAGACTGGAGCACACCAATAGGCGCATTCACACCGCAGTACTTTTCCCACAAAGGTTCATGCGAACTTAGTTCATGCAAACTCTTTAGTTCGCATGAACTAAGTACAGATCGCGTTCACACCGGAAAAAGTCCCTGGGGGTCGATTAGGCAAATGAAGCCGCTGACGTCACTTCTTCTTCTTCTGCTTTGGGTTTACTGGCAGGCTACAAACAACTTCACGGCCTTCCGAGTAAACGGCCAGAACGCCGACACCTCCTCATCTCCACCGCTCCCATGTTTTATTTTGTGTTACCATACATTAGTCTCTCTGCGTTTCTGCGCTGGGCTAATGCTAATGCTAATAATGCTAATGCGAGGATAATAAAATGGCGGCTTCACAAAACTTTTTGGGAGTTTTACGGGGCGTGGTTTGCAAACCGCCCAGCCAATCAGAAATATAGCTCTTTTCTCACAAAAGAGCCGCTCGAAAGTCCCTGCTCTCTAGCAGGGACTTTCGAGCGGGTAAAAAGGTTCACATGAACTATTTTTAGTACCGGCTCTTTTTGGTGTGAACGCGATAAAAGAGTTCTCATGAACTAAGTTCGCATGAACCTTTGTGGGAAAAGTACCGCAGTGTGAATGCGCCTATAGACTAGCACACCGCAAAGACTTCAGCCGAGCACGTACGAACGAACTGCGCATGCGTGAGTGACAATAACTCTCCTTACCAGCAGGCGGCGGTAGTGTGTATTCGTCATTCAAAAACAGGCAACAACCGAAAAACAGAGAAGAAGAACAGACTACGTGATATAAACAAACAACAAATAGCTGTGCGTTAGCTTCACCTTAGCATGTGTTCTTTGCAGGTGTTTGTTGAGGTTTGATTATGACTGATTTTAGTAAGTAACAAAGTAACGCGTGTCGGGACAATGTTAGTAACTGTAATGTGATTACTGAATTATAAAACGCCCAACTCTGATGTTGAGGTAGGGATAGTTGGATAACAAATATTTTCACTGTCATGATAAGGATGATTTTTGGTTTTCTCTCTTCTTCATTTTGTGATCTTGCTCTACAGATCGAAGCGTTTCTCCACCTCGTCGGCCACCATCTCAGCGATGGCGAGTGACGAGGTGGCGGCGGGTGACGGAGCGTTTCTCACGTGGAGAACACGGCTGCCCACCTCCCCGACGCCGCCGTCAAACACGAAGTCGTCCACCAGGTTCCCGTCTCGGTCCAGAGCCTGAGCCCGGACCCCTGCAGGACCCCTGCAGAGGAAACAGGAAACAGAATTAAATCCTCCAGTTATCTTCTAACAAACAAGTTACATAAATGCACACAGTTTTCCAGAGTCAATTAATAAAAGGTAGCTAATTATTATCTCAATATTTACTGATAGATGGCGCCGTGAAGATGGCTGCTGTGTCTTTTGTTCCTCTCCAACTTTGCCTTTTTTTCGCTTTATTTATATTCTATTTTATTTTATTT
This sequence comes from Harpagifer antarcticus, assembly GCA_902827135.1. Lineage (NCBI taxonomy): Eukaryota > Metazoa > Chordata > Actinopteri > Perciformes > Harpagiferidae > Harpagifer > Harpagifer antarcticus. Next base: position 42,312 of record CADEHL010001284.1, on the reverse strand, counting down.
ACTTGAACTATTATCAGTTGTATTGTGTTGCACTGTTGGAGGAGCCTGTGACCTAAGATTTTCATTGTCATAACCACACTGTAGCTATGTACAAATGACAATAAAAGCCTTGAATCTTGAAAACAAATTACAGGCATTATCGAGCCGCCCTAGATCTCAATTGTGCTGGTAGATTTACCTCCAGAGGTAAGTGCACCTGTTAATCAACCCCTGATACTGTGATATAAGGAAGTGTGCATGTATTTCTTAGGTCTTGCATTATCTTGTACCTGAGCACGTCACTCCGCGAGAGTTCAGGGATGTACTTCTGCAGGATTTTGACCTGTGCACCAATGAAAATCCCTCGATACATTTCTCCCATCCCGTACACCATGTTCTTCATCACCAGCCTCTGAAGACCCCTGCACAACAGAGAGAATAAACACTCAGAATCTCTGTAATCATATCATTTAAAACAGATCAAATGTTGTTGATGTTTTACCTGAACGAGAGAGCGTCTGCAAAGTCCCGGACGTTGAAGTCGTAAACTTTGTAGCCCTCCCTCTTGAAGGCCAGCACGGCGTTCGGACCGAGCCAAACACTCCCGTCCATCCTCGGAGTGAAGTGGACTCCCAGGAAGGGAAACCGGGGGTCAGGGACCTATACGGATATTTAAATGGAGAAAAAATGAAGGAGAAAACAACCTTATTTGTTAATATTAATTTCATATTCATATAAAACTTTCTGTACCTTGCCAACAACTGTGATACCGTTATCAATATGTGAAACTACTGGAACCTCAAACACTTTGTCAAACTGCATGTGCAATGACAAAAAAGTGGAATCTAATCTGATCTTTTATTTTGTAACAGAGATCAGCTGCTAAGTGGATGAGAAGAGTTACTCCAAATTAAGACAGAGGTATAATTGCAATTTCCAAGCTTTTGGTTTACTTAGAAATCCCCATTGGGAACAGATTAAGATGATGGGAAATAACAACTAATAAATACATGCAACAATAATAATTTAGAAAGTATTAAAGAAAAGCTTACTGACCACGTGTTCAAGTATTTCCATATCTTTCAAACTTCAACAACTCAAACACACGTCTCTTTCTGCCACTTGGGGTCGCCACCGTTTTCAGATGTCATACAGTGCTGGTATGTGAATCTCTAATGATTTAAACATGTATAAATTAAAGGATTGTTCCTGAGACTCACGGGGTAGATGTTGCCCTTCACCAGGTAGTGTTTCTCGGGCTTCAGCACCAGGTAGTCTCCTCTGAAGGGAACGATCCTCGGCTCACTGCTGCAGCCTGAGATCTGAGAGAGGCGGTCCGAGTGGAGACCCCCGCAGGTCAGAACGAAGCGGCACCGCATCTCCCTGCCCTGGAGAGTAAACAACAGTAAGAAAATGATGGAAATAATCAAACAAGATATAGAAATTGTGAAGCTTTAACCCCGGGGCTACACAACACAATGACATCTATGTCTATATATTTTATTGACCAACTTTTTCTTATTTCTGTTTTACTACAACATGCTGAATATGTCCTGTGTATTAAAAATGGTGTAAAAATAAAGCTTTATTGTCATTATTATAATGCAACTATAAAACACAATCTAAATATGTGTACTTGATGATGCGTGTTTCTTACCTTTTTATCTCTGATTGCAATAGGGTATTTCATACCTGCAAGTAAAACAAATGTGAATGACTAGTCTTGTTTATGACGGTTATAATGGAAATGAACCTCAGAAATGTAGTGCAGTACTTTATAGTAAAAGCACTTTGTTACTCTGCACCCCTGTTTTTTTACCCTCTGTGCTCCCGGCCTGGCTCTCCGTCGTCGAGCAGATGTCGTTGACCTCTGACTCCGTCACCACCGTCCCCCCCGCCTCCTCAAAGTCCTGCCCGTACCGGAGAGCCACCATCCTCCAGTCCACGATGCCGGTGTTCGGAGAGTCCAGAGCCATGATGCCCTGCAGGGGGGGAGGAGGAAGCATCAGATCCTTTACTCTGATTTAAAGGTCACCTATTATGCAAAATCCTCTTCTTCATGTCTCTTCTTCATCAACATGTGTCCCCTCTTCTTCATGTCTCTTCTACATCAACATGTGTCCCCTCTTCTACATCAACATGTGTCCCTCTCTCATGTCTCTACATCAACATGTGTCCCCTCTTCTTCATGTCTCTTCTACATCAACATGTGTCCCCCTCTTCTTCATGTCTCTTCTACATCAACATGTGTCCCCTCTTCTTCATCAACATGTGTCCCCTCTTCTTCATGTCTCTTCTACATCAACATGTGTCCCCTCTTCTTCATCAACATGTGTCCCCTCTTCTTCATGTCTCTTCTACATCAACATGTGTCCCCTCTGTATAAAGAGACTCTGAAAGTTTCAGGAACAAAGATTCTCTCTTTTTGTCCTGATCCATTTCTATAAAAACCTGTCTGAAAATGAGTTTATCAGATTTTGGCCACTTGATGATGCCATAACGAGTTTTTGTCTTGTGTAACCCCCCCTTATCACCTGAATCTCCTCCTAGAGCACCATTGTGTTCTCTTTAACCAAATGTCTCTCAGAGGGGCGTGGGGAGGGGCTCCTTATTTTCATCTAAAGTCACAGACAGAGAATCAGCACTTTGGAAACAGGGCTGAAACAGAGGGGATTATGGGTAATGCTGCAATGATCTGTTTGGTGTTTCAGCCAATCAGAGACAGGTTCTGTATATATCTGAGACCTGTGATATATTGATGAAAAACTGTATAATAGGGGACTCAGACCTTTAAGGCCCAGAAACACCAAGTGGACACCAAAGAACACGTCCCGACGGACACAACTGTTGTCGCCTCACGTCTCCTGCGTCTTGGCCAACAGTCGCACTGGAACACAAAGACTTCAGCCGACGGCCAAGTAGCACGTACGAACTGCGCATGCGTGAGTGGCAATAACTCTCCTTACCAACAGGCGGCAGTAGTGTGTATTCGTCATTCTAAAGAGGCAACAACCGGAAGACAGACTGCGTGATATATACAACAACAAATAGCTTGTGCGTTCCATTTTCACTCTCGTCCATCAAAAACATGTTCAGTGCGGTACAGCCCTTGGACTGTTGCAGATGAAAATGAAAAATAATAGCCTTCTGTGTGCCTTCTTAAATCGTTTGTTTGCGTACCTCGCTTCACATGCACTGATTCGCTAAGCTAAACAGCCAATCGGAGTGATTTATTTTGCCGACAGCTCCCCGATTCAACAGCGGAAGGTGCCGGCACGGCCGAAAGGACACGACGGTGCGGGAAACAACAATCTGAGTAGGGCGACAGGACGCTCATCGACGGCCAGACATCCATCGACAGCCGAAATCGGCTTGGTGTGTCTGGGCCTTTAAAGGTGGGGTAGGTAAGTTTGAGAAACCGGCTCGAGATACACTTTTTGTTATATTCCATGAAATGCTCTTAACATCCAGATAGCAATGAATATCTGAAGTGCTTTGACAAGAAATCCATAAAAAAATATCATCTGTGGAAGCTGTGGCGCTGTAAAAAGCACGACCAATCATCTGAGCCGGCTAAAGTAACTGGAAGGCCTACCTGCCTGTCAGCCTTCCATCTGTGCACAAACTTATCTCGTGCCCTCATTGGTCATGTGCGCGTTCGTGTGTGTTGGAGGAGGGGCTCTGTAAGGAAGTCTGAAGGAAGTGTCAGATTAGTTCCGGCTGTGTATTTTCAAATTCTAGCGCACTCGAGCTGGTTTCTCCAAAATTACCTACCCCACCTTTAAGGACAGCAGACACTGTGTACATCAGTGTGTGAGTCTTCTCTCACCCTGCAGTACGGCTCTCTCTCGCGGATGCCCTCAGCGTCGACGATGCTCAGGTCTCTCACGTTGTTCTTCATGCCGCGCTCGTACAGAGCCTGCAGCCGGGGGATCTCCTCCTGCTCCGTGGCCACGATCAGCTGCACAAACACACACATCGGTAACAACACAATTACAACACAATGATCCATCCTGCAAATCCTTAAACAGAGTTTGTGTGGAATGCATTTTGTATATAAATATAGGGCTGTACAAAAAGGTTTTAAACTTCATTCATAAAGTTGATTTATTTTTGCATTCCTTTTGTTGTGTTTGAGCACAGAGATAGAAAAAGGAAAGCTACAATAATATTATTAGAAATATATACAATTAGTAGAATGGGATTCCAGTGGCGTGGGATTGTTTCAGACATACTTTAATTCAAATTCAAGGAAATTCAACATTTATTAAAACATTTATTTTAATATAAAAAGTCATCATCTAAAATATGTCCTGGTATTTAGACTCTAAAACTAATTTTCACTGCGCTCCGATATTCAGAAATATACATTAAATTGTTATTCAAAGTGCGAGCTTGTTGTTAATTTTTAAGGGTGATGATGACGTTGCTTCATTCCAAACCCTCAATAAAAGCTTTGAATTAAAACAAAAAGACCATAAATGACAGCCTCAGTAATGTATGGCTAGTATTTTATTTGCTATATATATATATATATATACGGACCTTTCCACATTTCTTGTAGGGCAGTCCCTTCTTGTCGCAGTACTCGTAAGCTAACGTGGCGCCGCGCACACACAGCCGGGCCTTCAGAGTGCCGGGGGTGTAGTAGATCCCGCTGTGGATCACTCCGCTGTTGTGACCGCTCTGATGCACCGCTGCAGACACAGGAAAGACATTAATAGATAGGTTTATCATCAGGAGCGTGCACGGACATTTTGAAGAGCAGCTGCAAAAACTTTAACAGGAAAAGTGTACAGTAAAATAACATTAAGCTAACCACAATACATTTTAAAATGTGTAATTGCTTTAATTAAATAAATAAAAAATGCACTCTGTTGGTGTAAATAAACTGAAACTGTTCTTTCTCTTGTGTCTGCACCAAGTTTAAACACTTCACTTCTTATATCGTCCTCTGGAGGGACGTACCGAGCTCCTTCTCCTTCTCCAGCAGGATGAAGCTGAGCGTCGGGTGTCTCAGGATCAGCTCTCTGACGGTGGCCAGACCCACGATGCCCCCCCCCACCACCGCCACGTCATACGAGCTGAAACACAGACGGCACACACACACACTTTTTAAAATCAGGGTAAATACGGATAAGAGAACCAGGTTACAGCAGGTCAAATGATGAGGTCACTGGATGAATGTCCAATGAGCAGCAGAGACCTTTGACTCTGATCAGAAAAATAGAGAAATATTTCAGGAGAATATCCAACTGCACTGAATCCATTGTTTAAATAAAAAAACTTTTCATTTTTACAAATCAAGACATATCCTGACATATGACTTTTCCGTTCAAATGACAAATAATAATAATATGGTAAAACAGAATATGATAAAAAATAAAAATAAAGTTAATAAAAATAAATAAAAGCATTTTTCCATTGGTAATCTTAAAGGTCACCTATCATGCTATTTGTAGGCAATAGCATAGGACTCGGATATAAATATATAAAAAACATGTCTATGAAGTGTTTTGCTCAAAATACCAAACAGATCACCCATTCAAGCCATGCCTCACATCCCTCTATTTCACTTCCTGTTTCCAAAGTGCTGATTTGGGGATAAAGCTTTAAAGAGGAGGGGTCTGAGCTCATGCGGGACCCGGCAGCTACCGTCTAAACTAAATGCTGCCGTGATGAAACGCCATATCATGGATTATCAAGGATTCTCTCTGCAACAGTCTGGAGCTCAAAGGCTTTCTCTCTTGCCGGTTATACCACAAGGTGAGTTCCTTTTTACTTCCTGCTTCTTCACACACATGCTCTCCAGTACAGGTTAGCTCTGAGTGTTAGCGATGCTAATGTAAACACAGACCATATTACATCCAAAACAGTCGGGCATTGTTTCTGATAGCAACGTTTCTGATTGGGCCGTGGGTCCACATTTCAGATATTACGTCATATCGGACGCAAATCTGGTTCAGCTCCGTTGCTCCCCGTTTTTAGAGATTTGGGTACGGAGGAAAAGAGAGAGGGTTTTATTTTCTGACGCTGCGTGAGTTCCCCGACACACCGGGGACACATGTTGATGTAGAAAAGACATCAAAAAGTGCATTTTGCATGATAGGTCCCCTTTAACAAATATATCTCTGGCAGTGGTTCCCAAAATTATTTCCATACTTTTTATTTATTGCCTTATTTTGCACCTTCATGTCCTTTTTTGAAAATACAAACTAGTTTTATTTTTTTCAGTGTAACGACGAGACACCGTTACGAGAGCTCTCGTTAACATGTTTATATAATCATTGTACTGTATAGGGTATATTGATGACAACTTCCCTGTACACGGAAATAATGTCACTCAGCACTTTAGTGGTGAACAGTTTGAGCTTTGTTGGCGTGATTGCACAGTGCAGTTTGGCATTGCATATTTGCACATAGTTTATACTATTTATTGATGTAGTATTTATTAAATGATTAAATTGCATTAATTGTATAAGTGTTCACCCCCGTCTTGTCTGTTGCTTCCGGTCTCTGTGTTCCCTCCTGCTGATTACCCGGTTGTGTTCACCTGGTGCCCTGGGTTTGCTCCTCCCCCCTCACCTGTGTGTTTGATTAGTCCTGGGTGTATTTAGGTGCTGCTTTCTGTTAGTCAGGGTGGTTGAGAACTGTGTTGGTGGTGGAGGGCCGCCATGTTGTCACAGTGGATGGAAAAACACCAACCTGCATGCTTCTCCTATTTTGCCTCCATGGCCACTCTGGCATTCTCACAAACAGTATTCATTTAAAAAAAGGGAACTCGTTTTAAACAGTATAAATAAAAAATAAAAAAACATCCTTAACTTGTTAAGCCCCAAGCCTGTTTTTCAGGTCTCGAAAATGACATTCCCAGAACTAATGACCATATCTTCCCTTCTAAAAGGGTTAAATTAATAATCTTTTCTTTCAAAGTAATAATAAACCTGTGAGTTGGATGTAGAAAAGTCAGAATCAATATAGATGTTTCTTATTTTAAAGAAAATTCAGATTGAACATAGTAAAAAAATGTAAAAAAAATATTTTTTACTTCGTGAAAACCACCCTTGGATGATGGGATAGTAGACTAAAAGCTTTAGGAATCCAAAGTACAACATATAATAAGTATCGTGTATCAAGATTGATAAGACATTTGTTTTCTCCCATTTTTGCATAAAAATTGAATTATGGATCATCAATAATTTTTTCAAAGTGACAGACACATTGGATTAACCTGTGGATTAACCTTCAGCCACGTTTTTTCTCGATTTAATGCCATTGGACACGACTTTTGATCAGAATAACAGCTAAGGTAAGACATATTGCCGTTTTTGCTACCTAAAGCTATGTTGTCTGTTTTTGTTTATAATGTCGCGAGTTCTTATCATGGAGTGATTATATAGATACCTATCGATTCTGTGTATTCTCACGATGCTAATCGATATGTTGGATGTGCAGTTACGATAAGTAATCAGGGTGTTATACCGTGTTTTCTGTGCAAACGGCGTTAGCATTTTTTCGCTCTGGGCTAATTCAGAGGCTCAGCGTTAGCCTTGTGTTTTTTTTTTGCTGAAAAAAAAAAAAACTGATGTTAGCTGAGTTTCTTCCCGTTACATGGATATGAAACATTCATAGTTTATTAAATCTTAAGAGTGAGGCTTAAGAGTTTAAATGAAGGCCAAATATATAATTGTAATAATTTATTTATATAAATATATTTTACGGTCTCAAAATCAGCCCTACAACGCTTTGGCGACCCCCCCAGTAATGATCAGACTTCAGCGGAGAAACATGTGAGAGCTCAGTGTTTGGAGAATCTCCAGCTGTGTCACAAGACTGCATCCACTGCAAACATAAAGATAGAGGCTTTTTAGTTCTGAGTATAAACAGCAGTTCTAGGAAAAACGGAACTGAAGATTTCCCACAATGCAGCTTTTGCAAAGAGCTGGATCAACACATTGTTGAAGGCTGGGAGTGAAGCTCTGTAAATCACAGAGCTTCACTCCCACAGGAGGCCGGGAACAGCCAACAGCTTGTTTCCATCTCTGAAAATTGGAACAAAACAAGCAGTGCAGAAAACAAGCAGCACAGTCCACTTATCTGAACCTTCAGGTTGAATCAGGACAACCCAAATAACGGGGAGGAAACATGGCTTTAGGGAGGTTTTCTGGGTGACTGCCTGAACTTACAAAAATGTGCAGCGCTGTTCCTGCTGAAACCCGAAGAACATTTGATCAGTTATGAAACTTCTTGCTGGTCTTGATTACGAGGGAAAAGGAAAAAGAGAGAGACCTCTTTTCACAAACTGCATTCCTACAAAAGAGCCTGTTAGGTCTAACAAGAAACACATGCTGCAGGCATTCCTTCATAAAGAGACAGTGGGCTCAACAATAGGGACTGACTGGTGCAGCACACAGTATCACAATAACCAATGTGCTTTATTTACATGGACTAGCCCCCCCCCCCCCCTCCTTTAGGGGAATTCACGGAATAGACGGACCACTTTTGGACAAAATGTCCTCTCCGTTAAAAGGCAGCTCGTTGTGGAATAGCCTCCCAGCTCAGATGCGGGATTGTCCCACTCTCAATCGCTTCAAAGGTCAACTCAAAGAATGGTTGAGAAACAAACAGACATCATCACCGCTAAACGCACTTTAACACAGGGGTATCTCCTCTCGCACTTTAGGTAGCACTTTTATCTTATCTTGCGCTTTACATGTCGTAGCTGCTATATTGTATTACCATGTGGTAAATACTTGCTACTCTTGCTCTTTTGCACATCATATATTTTGTTTTTGCTATGTTTGTAAAATGTAATCTTCTTAAATGTTTTATGTGAGGGACTGCGGATGGAAATTAGCTCAGAGCTAAATATGGCACTGTTACGCTTGACACATTTTAAGTGTTCATTACTGGGCATTGTCCCTGCCAAATAAACGATTAAAATAAAAATAAATAAACCGTTATAGTGTGCACACACGTTGTTTACTCCTTGTTGCAGGGACGCAGCACGGCGGAAGTGAAAGCTGTTGATTTCTTTCGGGGGTGAAAAGATGTGGAGCGGGTTATTTTGCTTCTAGGAGGAGACGCCCTCTGAGTGAAGAGCCGGTTCATTTTGATGCAAACATTTGTACATTTTCCCAAAAGCAGCAACACATGGAAGTAGAAGCAGAGCTCTGTGTATTTAAATGTGAAACTCGAATGAAATAATCTGTCCTTAAAATCTAAGTATCATTTATCATTTTGCCTATGATCGTGCAGCCCTGACACATACACAGATTATTTTTTGCATTTCTCTTGAAGTACTAATAAGTAACAGATGGTAAAAGGAATACAATGCAGGACGAATAAAAGGGTAAAGACAGTTTGAACATCAATTCTTCTTAACCAGTATCCCTCCCGAAGTGTTTATTGTATGCACGACAACTACCAGTAAGTGGATGGCCACCTTGTAACAGATCGGGTTCTGCAGAGAGAGGTGTTACGTAATCTACAGCTGAATGCCCTTGGCTCTGACTGGCAATGATTCAAAGTTAGTTTCTCACTTGTGGTGTTAAGAAATAACTGGTTTCAAAGTTCAGGTTATTTCTCCACAGCTTGCATCTTGTCCTGCAGCAGACTGCGTGTCGTGTTGTGTGCACCATATGTTTTATTTTGCACCGGGAACAAAGGAACTAAATGTTCTTCGTCCATGAACTGCACTCAATACATTAATGGTGTCTTTTTTTTGGCTGTTTTTAATGGCCTTATTTAATTTAATTTATACTCTTGTAAAGCACTGTGTGATCCTGTTGAATGAAAGGAAATGTATGTTCCTTTCTTTTGTGTTATGCTGCTTTTATTTAACTTTTGAAGGAGCCTTTCAATATGTGCTTGTAACTGAAAATACTGACAAAGTTGTTATGGGCAATTATGTTCCTTTCTTATTATCTTATGGCATGATAAGAGTTATTATACAAGGGGACCACAATGGGAATAAGTCTCCAGACATATGCATAAAGCAGTGCAGTGTTATGTTGCGTGTCTTAAAGTCAAATCCTCTAAAAAACACAGACCCATTAGAAATCACAAATGACTCCCAACAAAAAGACAATCATTGGCTATGCACCAACACATTTCCGGATTTTAATTAAATAAAAATGTATAAGGACAATAAATAAATACATGTGATATAATCAACATAACCTGTTTTAAAGTTGCTAACTTTTTGTACTCAACTGTGCAATTAAAGCTGAAATTTGACACCTTTAAAATCTTGGTATTACATAAGATTCAGAGCCATAAATGTGCTTGATTTGAAGCTATTTTTTGTCATTTTGCTTCAAGATATCATTTAAAAATAATCCTATACAAACATTGTTCACCTCCTCCTTCTAAAATAGCATGAATCCTTGATGTTATATGTGTTAAAACAAACATGCATTAAGTATCCATGTAGGTAGATGCTAGTCTGCTAATTCTCTATCCTACCAAGTAACACCTGATTAGCATTAGCATGTTTTACCTGTGTAGCCGTCTGACCTCCTTTATGGGCCTCGCGGTCCCGACAGCCTTCACAGTCGCTCCACAAAAAGTCCGGATCATAATCACGAAGTTCAGCAACCCTCACACTCCATTGTATAACTGTCAGAAACACATCCAGAGTATCAGTTTTGAGTCTCCTCCTGTTTCCTGCTGTTAGCATGATGCTACATCCTGAAATCTGACACGTTAACACGCCCCCTTACGGCGCTCTCGGTTCAGCCAATCAGCGAGCACGCTTTTCTGTACGTAAATACACAAGAGGTCAGAGCAATGGACGCGTCTCAAATGTAAACAGAGTTGGAGGAAGGTGAGATTATTTTGTCTGTGACGCATTTTCAGTATTTATTTGTGTACCTTGTTAGAGCAATAGCATACAGAAAGATATATTAGTGTAGTTTTATAATATAGTTTATTTTCTTTGTGTTTTTCAGATATGAGGCTGTTAACTCGGGCAGTGCAGTGCGCAGTGTCTCAGAGGGAGAGCAGCCGCAGACACTTCTGGGGATGGCTCAATGCAGTGTTTAACAAGTAAAATCAACATGACATGATGGTACATGACAGCCCCGGTGTCATGTACCGGGGCTGTGTTGCAATATATATATATATATTGCAACATGATAAATGATGGAGCTGCATTTGCTAACTTATGGATACACTGCAATGCATGGAGATAACTGATCATACCAGTGGTGTAAAATAACTAAGTACATTTACTCAAGTACTGAACTTAAGTACAATCTTGAGGGACTTGTACTTTAATTGAGTATTCTACTCCACTACAATTCAGAAGTTAATGTTGTACTTTACTACTACATATATTTGATACATTTAGTTACTCTACAGATTCAGATTAATGATGTGAAATATAATCAACTCTTAAATCAGACTTTTATTTCCTGTGACCTCCTTGACTTCACCTCCTCCTCTTCTCTGGTACTTTAATATGTAGGAGGAAATGACATTTTAAGCATCACTTTGCACGTACTACTTTAAAGCAGATGTGTGTCTCTTGGCGTAAAGAAGTGGAATTCTTTGCCGAATGATTTAAAGGGCTGTCAGAAATGTTTTATGTTCGAGAAAATGTATAAAGAAAGTGTATTTATTTTAGACTGTATGAAGTTGACTTTTGATTGTGTTCTGGTTTTATGTTTTAAGATTTGTAAGCAACTGACTGAAAGAATATTGCTTTTATTTAATCTTTTAAACTTTTTTTTGTTTGTTTGTTCTTTGTAAGAAGCGGCAGGTCAAATAAGATGTTCTTCTCTCTGCTCCTTTCCACCATGCACTATAAAATAATTGTACATGTAACTTCCATGTAAATGTAACTTCCATGTGTTCCAACTTCCCCTCAGAGTGGACTATGAGCGGATCCAGACGGTGGGTCCGGACCGGGCCGCCGCAGAGTGGCTGCTCCGCTGCGGGGCCAAAGTCCGGTTCCAGGGTTTGGACCGCTGGCAGCACGACTACAACGCGCTGCCGACCGGACCCCTGGGCCGCTTCAAGATCCAGGGCATCGACGCCACCGAGTCCTGCATCATGTACCGGGGCTTCGACCACCTGGGTACGTGAGGCTGAGCACAGTGAGAAAGAAATAAACATTTACATTTCACTCACATAGGCATGGACTAAAACCAGGAATGGGTCATTCTACAGAAAAGGTGGAAGTGCTGTCACTTACCTTTGCAGACACCAAAATACATGACGTTGACCTAATACTCACATTCATTATATATGTTTAATAAATAGAGATTGTCTTTGCAATGGTACTAAATAAAAACTAAATAAAAAATGGTTTTATACGTAAATTGCAATTTATTTAAAATGCCAAGTTCAAGGAAATGCCTTGTCACTTTGATCATACATGGAAGTGGAGCCTATAGTTTTTATTTAAAAGATTTTTTTTCAAATAAATAAATCGAATTTACATAACATTACAAGCATTAAATATAACACTGAAATGGTAACAAAAAACGCAAATTATTATTAATAATATCAAATAAATGTCACTCACCCCAAATTACGTAATTGGTGTTACTGCTACACAAAACGCTTTTATTTTGAAATAATGTACTGTCTCTGAAGTGCCTCCTGTAACAAGAGATCATTTGAGGAAGTGGACAAAGACATAAGGAAAGTCAGATACTTCTTACTTTGTTTGTTAAAGGTGTCATTTTATCTTCAAATTTTACATGCGTCTTTCAAGTCTGTCATTAGTGTTACTCATGTCATAGCCCTAGGGGTGAACATTTGAATGGGAACATGTATTGTATTGAAGATATTTTGATATTGACTGAAGCCATATTTGGTCTGACACATTGCAGCCATTTTTGTTAAAATGGTCGTGTTTTCTCAAAATTGTCACTGGTGTTACTCTTCTTCCTGGTAACACGTAACACCAGTGACATTCCTATACAAATAAGCTTTGTATAAAGTATAACAAAAATAAAAAAAATAAAAATACTTTAAGCTCTACTTGTTGTGGATTCATCAAGTTAAGAGTTAGTTATTGCTATTTAACAGGTTTTAGATGTTTTTAGAAGGATTATATTTCAGCAGATTTGTATCACCCAGATTCCACCTTTTCTGTAGAATGATTTAGAAATGAAAAATATGCAAGTCAAAATAAATTATTCATGTTCTTACAAGAGATGCAATTAAGTATATTAACATATTCTTTTGCGGTATTTTCATTATATTATACATTTATGTCTATTCTAAATATTATTATTTATTTATTTTTATTCCACCATAAATGTCTTGTATTTTTTTAAATTATATTCCATACCTAAGTTTCTACACATTTATCTTGAATATTTTTTTCTTATTTCTATTGTAGTTTTAATATAGTAAATATTCATGTTACTTGCCGTGTAACAGAATCTTTCCGCTCGTTTTAACAGAGTATTAAGTTTCGGCCCCCGGCCTGTTAGCAGCCTGAAGCGCCGGGTCAATCAAAGATTAAAGCTCCACTCAGAAAGTCTAAATGTTGCATTAACCTGAGCTTCACATTAACCTGAAAGACATTCTCTGTGTTAACAGGAAAGTGAATCTCTCTCTGATCGTCCCAAAGTGACGCACGCTGCCGGGATGTTTTACACCGAGCGATAAGAGATTTATTCAGGTGTTAAATCCCTCTCTGGAAACCTAATCAGTAAAGTGTGTGTGTGTGTGTGTGTGTGTGTTTCCAGATGGTTTGCAGCACTTGGAGGAGATCAAGCTGAACCGGTGTATCTACATCGAGGACACGTGTCTGGAGAGGCTGAGCACCATCGAGAACCTGCAGCAGAGTCTGCTCCGCATGGAGGTGGTGTCGTGTGGAAACGTGACCGACAAGGGCCTCATCGCCCTGCACAAACTCAGGTGATTATTAACCGAAACAACAGGGAGATTAAAGGGATACTTCACCCATAAAATGACCATTTGTTATCTTGAATACCTGAATAAAATGTCATGCTTTCACGGGGAACGAAGAATAAAAAAATCATAGAAAAGTCTTGATGAATTTTTGTTTTAACAACAGCAAATGAATACATCCGTTTAGAAACTCTCACACAACTCCTGCTGAATAATAAATATCCAATATATTTACATATATCTTTAAATTGTTACTTATAAGATCAGTACTGCACTTACTGTAACTTATACATTACATCATGATGCACCAAGGTCCTGTGTTAGTGAAGAGTTTGGTCTGGATCAGTGTTTCTCAAACCTTTTCATACCAAGGACACTTAACCAATAAAAAAACACTCGCGGACCGCCTAACTCAACAAATGTCAAAAGACACATCGATTTTCTAGAACAGATTACAAATCGCCTGAAAATGGTACAAACAAGTGGCAACATGTGTGATGAAGGTGTTGCGCTGGGCTATATCATGCAATAGAAAGTGAGACTTAACCTCGTTCCATTGCGGAGATATTCCCGCGAGAGTGCGGAAAACTGAAATGTATTTATTTCAAATGTGAAATTTTACCAATATACTCACAGACCACTAGGGGACGCTCACAGACCACTAGGGGACGCTCACAGACCACTAGGGGACGCTCACGGACCACTAGGGGACACTCACGGACCACCAGTGGTCTGCGGACCACACTTTGAGAAGCACTGGTCTGGATGAATTAGACTTTTTTATTATTCTCCAGGAGTTTGGGAAAGAATGGGTCAATCTGTGTTCACGTTCTCTTCTTCCATTTTGTCATAAAAGTCTCATGTGCACTAAAACTGCACCTATTATTCTTCATGTCTCTTCTACGTCAACATGTGTCCCCTCTTCTTCATGTCTCTTCTACGTCAACATGTGTCCCCTCTTCTTCATGTCTCTTTACATCAACATGTGTCCCTCTTCTCCATGTCTCTTCTACATCAACATGGTGTCCCCTCTTCTTCATGTCTCTTCTACATCAACATGTGTCCCCTCTTCTTCATGTCTCTTCTACATCAACATGTGTCCCCTCTTCTTCATGTCTCTTCTACATCAACATGTGTCCCCTCTTCTTCATGTCTCTCTTCATCAACATGTGTCCCCTCTTCTTCATGTCTCTTCTACATCAACATGTGTCCCCTCTTCTTCATGTCTCTTCTTCATGTCTCTTCTACATCAACATGTGTCCCCTCTTCTTCATGTCTCTTCTACATCAACATGTGTCCCCTCTTCTTCATGTCTCTTCTACATCAACATGTGTCCCCTCTTCTTCATGGTCTCTTCTACATCAACATGTGTCCCCTCTTCTTCATGTCTCTTCTACATTCAACATGTGTCCCCTCTTCTTCATGTCTCTTCTACATTCAACATGTGTCCCCTCTTCTTCATGTCTCTTCTACATCAACATGTGTCCCCTCTTCTTCATGTCTCTTCTACATCAACATGTGTCCCCCTCTTCTTCATGTCTCTTCTACATCAACATGTGTCCCCTCTTCTTCATGTCTCTTCTACATCAACATGTGTCCCCTCTTCTTCATGTCTCTTCTTACATCAACATGTGTCCCCTCTTCTTCATGTCTCTTCTTACATCAACATGTGTCCCCCTCTTCTTCATGTCTCTTCTACATCAACATGTGTCCCCTCTTCTTCATGTCTCTTCTACATCAACATGTGTCCCCTCTTCTTCATGTCTCTTCTACATCAACATGTGTCCCCCTCTTCTCATGTCTCTTCTACATCAACATGTGTCCCCTCTTCTTCATGTCTCTTCTACATCAACATGTGTCCCCTCTTCTTCATGTCTCTTCTACATCAACATGTGTCCCCTCTTCTTCATGTCTCTTCTACATCAACATGTGTCCCCTCTTCTTAATGTCTCTTCTACATCAACATGTGTCCCCCTCTTCTCCATGTCTCTTCTACATCAACATGTGTCCCCTCTTCTTCATGTCTCTTCTACATCAACATGTGTCCCCTCTTCTTCATGTCTCTTCTACATCAACATGTGTCCCCTCTGTGGAAAGAGACTCTGAAAGTTTCAGGAACAAGATTTTCTCTCTTTTTGATCCATTTCTATAAAAACCTGTCTGAAAATGAGCTGATCAGATTTTGGCCACTTTATGATGTCATAACAATGTGTTGTCTTGTGTAACCATTAGCCAATCAGCAACCAAGGTAACCCCCCCCCCCACCCTTATCACCTGAATCTCCTCCTAGAGCACCATTGAGTTCTTTGTAACTAAATCTCTCTCAGAGGGGCGTGGGGAGGGGCTCCTTATTTTCATCTAAAGTAACAGACAGAGAATCAGCACTTTGGAAACAGGGCTGAAACAGAGGGGATTATGGGTAATGCTGCAATGATCTGCTTGGTGTTTCAGCCAATCAGAGACAGGCTCTGTATATATCTGAGACCTGTGATATATTGATGAAAAACAGTCAAATAGGGACCTTTTTAAATGAAAGTATGATATTCCCTCAGGAACCTGGAGCTCCTGTTCCTGAGCGACCTGCCGGGGATCAGAGACAGGAAGACGACGGTGAGCCGGCTGCAGACGGCACTCCCAAAGCTCGACATCTCTCTGGACCTGAGCGATTAGACGCCCTCTCCTAGAGGCCCTTCAAAATCCGCAGGACGAGAGGCAACATGTAGATGCTTCAGCTTAAAGTGAATGTCCATGATGTGCAGCATGGGAAAGTAATAAGCACTCAAATGAAAATGAAGCACTTTATTTATAGTTTTTCTCGAACAAATCTGTAGTTTAATATATGTTCAACATTCAAGGTATTAAAGGTGACTCCATGTGTTTGTACAAAGAGAAAAACAAGTAGAAGAATATTTTTTCTTTAGATTTTTACATTAATTTGGCATTTGTAGGATATCTGAGGACAGATGGCTGTCCATGTTGTACTACACAACATGTTATAAATGCTCATTTCATTATGCAATAAACAGCCTGAACACTATGCAGTTATTATTACACGTTTTCAGTTTCTATATTCATGCATTATGTAAGAACCAATCGAATCACAATATGTTGATTTTATGCATTAAAGCATTTCAAAAGTCAATTAGTTCAGTAAATGATCTTTTATTGATTATATATTGTATTTGTTACATTTTATTATATTATATTGGCCAAAACTACACCAAGTTTCACTGTATCCCTAGCTAAAATATATAATATGTACAGATTAAGACAAATATTTTGGTTGTTTATTTCAAACGCATGTATTTTTACAGTTTAATTATATCATTAATTGTTACATTTTTAAGCCTATAAAATGTCATAAAATGGGGAAAAACATCCATCCCGGTTTCTAAAATACAGGATATTCACTTTATGATATGAAAAAGCAGCAAACATTTAGATTTTAAAGGATTAAAACAGCAGTTTCTGAAATGTTTGCCTATAGATTAGTGAAAATAAATGTTTCTGATGATTCATGAATCGTTGCAGTCCGACTAACTACAGCAATATGTAATAATTACTTTTTTTTTAAATGCAGGGAAGTGTGTTGCATTCAGGCTGTTTATTATAAAATTGTGTATATATGACAATTAATCAATTTATTACGTAATATTTCAGGAATATTCAGGCCTGACGTCAATAAATAGTTTCAGAAATATCAAAGTTTGTGTCAAAAACTCACTAAAACATTTTTCTTTCAAAGAGTCGCCATCGTTATATATAAAAAATACATTTGGCAAACAAAGGAAAGGCAGTACACGGACCTTCAGTTTACAAGCAGAGCCGCGGTCTTTGTCTTTAAAAAACTACACAAAATCAAATAAAAAAACTGGGTGTTTCTCAATGTCAAGGAAGGATGCTCCAGAGCCACTATTTCAAGGATGCTACATCATCGAGTCCCGCCGAAGGACTGTTCCAATGTCCAGGCTCCTTGGAATTCTACCGAGCCCGGCGTCCTTCGTAGCAAAACATTTCGAGGCTGCACATGTGTAGACTCCGCGGTCTTAAAATCCCCACAATGCTTTGCGCACGGACCAATTTCATCTGTGACGGAAAATGTAAGGCGGGGCCTCTCATGACGCACACCTGCACACTTGCTCGCCTGTTCCTCCATTCTTCGTTTTCCGAGGAAGGATTCTTGCCTCGCTTCTGAAGGAAGTGACTCGGAAGACATGTCCTACCAAGGAAGCGTCCTCGACATTGAGAAATACCCACTGAGTGCACGTGTCGGCAAATAGTGCATAGAGTGACATCAGGATAATAACATTATAAAACGTGTGAATCCTCTCGTTAATTAAACATGTTTAGATATTTCCTCAGATGTTGGGCAGGTGGTAGTTCAACCGGCGCAGGTTGTTGTTGTATTTCTTATTATCCAGCGACGGGAAGATGCTGCTGCTCGTCAGCTGAGGCAGATACTGCGGAGAGAAACAACATAAGAGAGCATTTTCAGAGCATTTTAGAGGTCCCATTCTGCGTTTTGGGGTTTCTTATCCCTGTAGTGCAGGGGTGTCAAACTCAAGGCCCGGGGGCCAAATCCGGCCCGTGACTTCATTTCATGCGGCCCCACAAGAGCTCTGAAAGAATATAACATGTTTATTATACGGTTACATGCCGATTTACAGAAGCACATTTCCAATAAACTACATGTCCCACAATGCATCTCAAATTTTACTTTTTTCCAGAATTTAGCTTTTCTTTTTAAATCATTTTGTGACATTCTCACTGAAGAGACTTGCAATTATTTGCCCTAGACTTCTGCTTTCAGACGTAGTTAATTATGAAGTTATTACCCTATCCGATAATAATCCAATGCAGAGGCAATGATGTTATATAATACATTATTTTATATATATTAAATATTTATATATGTATGTATGTATAGTCTTAAAGTTACAACCGGCCCTTTGAGTACAGCCATAATGCATGACATTGAGTTTGACACCCCATCTGTAGTGTGTGCTATATATCCTTTATTTAGCCAGGTAAAAAGTCTCATTGAGATTCAAATCTCTTTTCCAAGAGCAACTTGGCCAAGAAGAGCAGCATGAACAAAGTTACAACAGATAAAACACAGACAATACAGGCAGACGAATGCAGCGGTCATAAAACACAAATTAAATGGCACATTAACCAGTCAATATGCAAATAATAGAAACTATTATGAATCAATTTAAAACTACTTCAATTATGGGATAGAGCAATCACATCGACCAATGGATTCTTGTTCTCTGTCCTTTGAGATGGACTCAGGGACGCGGGAAGTCAGTCAGAGTTGGGGGTGTGGGGGGGGGGGGGGGGTGCTAGTGGAGCCTCGCAGATGGGGTGCTGCAGCCCCCTCAGCACCCCCCATGGTGATCAAATCGGAGACTTTCCGCTCCTTCTGTACATTATTCCAAGCGGAAGGGGCAGCATATGGTGAAGCTGACAATTGAGCGGCCCGACCAAGCAAGGAGGCAGAGGCAGAACGTCCAAAAATATAACCCGGTGTGGGCATTCATTAAACTTGAGCACAGGACACAGCCTCAATCTTATTGTTCCTATGCACACAGTCACCAGCTACCAGCCTCCCAGCCACAAGGATCTCACACACACTCTCTCCCACACAGCAAAACCCCAGAGCCTAAATGCCCAACCCAATCAACCCAACAGGACACAGGTGAGGGGGGAGGAGACACCACAGAGCACCAGGTGCACACAATCAATGGCAACAGACATGGGGAAAGGGGAATACATTTCAAAATAAAATACAATAAACACTACATCAATAAATAATATAAACTGTATAAACATGTGTGTACATATGCCCGAAGCCATCAGTGACAAAAGTTAGTCACACATATTTAAAAGCTTTTTTACCCATACCCATTCTATAGGTTTGTGTGCATGTAAAGGGTCTGCAAAGGCTAAATCCTTGAATTCCTTCCAGAGGGAGTTTCTCTCCCACACACTTCCCAACTAAATGTGTACATATATCTGTTCTTTACACTAGAATTTATTTAAAAGAACACCATTTTGGTATGCTGATATTTAAGATGCTTGATAGTTGAAAAGAAAATATTCAGTATTTAAAAAACTGACATAAATATGGCAAGTTTATTGGTATTTTGTGTCTAATTTCTGCTCTCTGTACGGAGCATACTGACCCCAGGAGGGAGGTGCTTTCGGGTCAGTCTGGTCCTCCTGTTCCCGGAGCGGTCCTGAGACGAGCTGCTCTTCTCCTGCAGGCTGTCGAAGTACGGATGCTGAAGCAGCGTCTCACAGGACAGACGCTCCGAGGGGTCCATCCTCAGGCAATCCTGCATCAAGACAAACATAAAACACTGTTATAACCTTTACAAAACATTATTATAACCATCAACAGGCGCTCCGAGGGGTCCATCCTCAGGCAACCCTGTCAAATTGATTCTGACTTTGTTATGACTTGAGGTTTTTTTAATATTTTGACTTTTTCTGGTGACTTTCTTTCAGATTTATGACTTTAGTTAGATTTCGGACTTTTTAAAGAAATACGTTTTTCTTTAGATTTGTTTTCAGACTTTTTACTTTTTTATATTATGACTTATTTCTCAAAAATGAGGTCTTTTTTTGTTTTGAATATGAACTTTTTGGAGATTTCTGACTTCTGTTTGGTTGAATCTTTACATTTCGAAAATGACTTTTTTCCAGAAATCTGACTTTTTTCAATAATGTTCCTCTCCTCATGTTTCCCTTACACCCTAGACTTAATTCTTCACAACGTTTTTCTTTGACCTGCAGCTCCATGAACATTTTGAGTTTTGACTCACAGATCACCAACAACCTTTATATTAATCTTTAAATACTAATTGTTGTAAAACATTCACATCACCCTGGATTACAATCTAACCTTACATTCCTTAAACTACAGATTCTGACTCTGGTGTGTTATAACTCCGATAATAATAAACACAGTCGTCTTTACCTTCATGAGACTCAGAGCCTGGTGAGAGACGTTTGGGTATTTCTGCTCCAGAGGCTCCTGCAGAGAGAAAACATCACAAACACAGGTATTAGTAGCTTTTAGAAAATGTAAAGAAAGCACTTTCAAAATACCTGAACCAAAACTATTTAATGTATTTGAATGTTTATTATGTTTATATACATGTAACAAATAAAGTATATCGTATCGTATAATTTTCAGACTCTCAAAGTCTTTATTATCCAATCTAAAAATACTAATTTTAGGAGCCATTTCCTTAGTTTATATTAATTTATAATTTTTTATAACACGTCCCGACGGACCCGATTGTTGTGTCGCCTCACGTCTCTGCGTCTTGGCCAACAGTCGCACTGGAACACACCGCAAGACTTCAGCCGACGGCCAAGTAGCACGTACGAACTGCGCATGCGTGAGTGGCAATAACTCTCCTTACCAGCAGGGGGTGGTAGTGTGTATTCGTTAATTCAAAAGAGGCAACAACCGGAAGTAAAGCTGCTCCAGAGCCACTATTTCAAGCATACTACGTCATCGAGTGCCACCGAAGTACTGTTCCAATCTCCAGCATACTTGGAAATCTACCGACCCCGGCGTACTCCGTTTGGAGAAATATCGAGGCTGCACATGAGTAGACTCCGCGGTCTTAAAATCCCCACAATGCTTTGCGCACGGACCAATTTCCAAAATCTGTGGCGGAAAATGTAAGGTGGGGCCTCTCATATGACGCACACCTGCACACCTGCTCGCCTGTTCCACTCTTTGTTTTCCAAATGTCAGGAAGTATTCTTGCCTCGCTTCTGAAGCAAGATGCTCGGCAGACATGTGCTACCAAGCAAGAGTACTGCGATTGAGAAACACCCAGACTGAGTGATACACCGAGAGAAGAAGAACAGACTGCGTGATATAAACAAACAACAAATAGCGTGTGCGTTCCATTTTCACTCTACAGCGAGGAGCTCACGGGGCTTTCCCGAACCTGCGTCGCTGGAGTTAAATGAAATCTCTGCTTTGCCTTCTTAATAGTTTGTTTGTGTCCCTCACTTCCGTTTCGCTTCTCATGCACTGATTCGCTAGCTGAACAGCCAATCAGAGTGATTTCTTTAGCCGACGGCCTTTTACCGACAGTCTGTTGAATCGGCGGCGGAAGGTGTCGGCGCGGCCGAAAAGACACGCCGGGGCGAGACACACCAATCTGAGTAGGGCGACAGGACGCTCATCGACGGCCAGACATCTATCGACATCTATCGACATCTATCGACGTCTATCAACGCCGAAATCGGCTTGGTGTGTAAGGACCTTTAGAGTACATGTATAGCATAAGATGTTGTGGTGTATATTATTTATTATTTCATTTGGTCGTGTTACTCCTGCAGGTCGGGTTTTGCGGCATAAAAGTCTTTAGACCTTGCTGGTTGGGAGCGTGACAGCTTGGTTCCTTATTGTGCCTTTAATATTTGAATTATCAGTTTATATGAGAAATAGTTTGTTTGAAAATTATTTTTTCCACTGCCTTTTTTGGAATAAACAAGCATATTTTACTTTTCAATCGCATCTGGACATTTCTTACATTTTTTCTCTCAAACAACAAGCGTCTATTCATCGGTCAGCCCACGAGTGAATCACGGACAAAAGACTCAAACAAATGGATATCGTGATCACTTCACTAATAGAAGTGCAAGAAGCTTTCTGAATTCAGCCGGTTCAGATCCTCTCACCTTCTGCTGGGGATCGGGGATGGAGACCCCGCAGAAGAACTGGTTGCTGCTGAACACCTGCTGATGTCGGGGGGTCAGATCTCCTGCAGGAACACACACATAAACATTCATTCATCCTGTAAACGTAGGCAAGCGTTTACAGCACATTTACACATGTAATTCTGTCCCAGGTAACATTTCCAACCTTCCCTCTATTCCAGCCCTGTTAGAGAATGGCTGATCTGGGTAGGGGGAGCTAATGCCTGATCAGAATTCTACCGGCAGAAACAGCTAAATTCTGCCGTGATTAAACGCCATCATGTTCCAAACCACATCAAGGATTATTTCTGAAACAGTATGGAGCTCAAATGCTTTTTCTCTTGCGGGTTTACCACAAGGTGAGTTCCTTTCTTTATTTACTGCTTTTTTTACACATGCTCTCCAGTACAGGTTAGCTCTGAGTGTTAGCGATGCTAATGTAAACAAAGACCATATTACGTCCAAAACAGTCGGGCATTGTTTTTGATAGCAACGTTTCTGATTGGGCCGTGGGTCCACATTTCAGATATTACGTCATATCGGACGCAAATCTGGATCCCCTCGTTGTAGCCCCGTTTTTAGAGATTTGGGTACGGAGGAAAAGAGAGAGGGTTTTATTTTCTGACGCTGCGTGAGTTCCCCGACACACCGGGGCACATATTTATGTTTAAAAGACATCAAAAAGTGCATTTTGCATGATAGGTCCCCTTTAATATAAAATAATATTTACCGAGGGTTCTGCGGATCAGGTACAGCTGGTCCATGTCAGACTTTCCGGGCCACAGTGGGACCCCCGACAGCAGCTCAGCGAACACACAGCCAACCGCCCACACGTCCACCGGGGCGCCGTACTGCGTGTCGCCCACCAGCAGCTCGGGGGCCCGATACCAGCGCGTCGCCACGTAGTCCGTGTAGTAATCACAGGGGCCCGCTGGGGACACACAGGATATATGTAACTGTCAAGATCTGTCTTTGTTTTCCCATTTTACTTTGAAAGGTGTTAGCCCCCTGTCTAATGTCTGCAGTTGCTTCCTGTCTGTGTTTTCCCTCCTGTCTGATTGTCTCATTGGCCCAATTCCAAACCACACCCTACCCACTCCCACTCCATGGCGGAGTGACACTCGCAGCTCAACGAAGCTCCCTCCTGTCAGATGGAGGGAGTAAATACAGCAGCAAGCTTTGGGACAAATTCAGTGTTTCCTGACGGACATACACAGCGTGACTCCGGTCAGGTAGAGACCGGTCTCCAGTCAGCACCGCTGCAGACTCGCTGTTTGAGGGCTTGATAGCCCACTCCCCTCCACACTCGTTGGTTTGGAATAGCACTTAATGTGGCGGACCCTCCGCGCGAACGTGCAAACGGAGGGGTAGGGTGTAGGGGGCGGTTTGGAATTGGGCCATTATGTTCACCTGTTGCCCTTGTGTTTCTGCCGCCCCTGCCCAGCTGTGTCTTGTCTTGTGATTATCCTTGTGTATTTAGTATATACTCTACTCACTGAGTATCCGGGCGAATCCGAAGTCGCAGAGTTTGATGACCTGCTGTTTGGTGATGAGGATGTTCTCTGGCTTCACGTCTCTGTGGATGCACTGCAGACACAGGAACACATTCATTCATATTCATACTGTTATATTTACACACCGTACTCTACCTTGCTGTTTATATACCCTATTTATTTTTATCCTGCAGATGTGAAATATAATCAAGTGTTAAATCAGACTTTAGTTCCACCTGGAGTAAATCCACCAGCTACCCTGCAGTATACAAAGCCATTCAGACTAGCTGCTCCTTCACCAGCTTTGAGAACACTTTCATGATCAATCATTATAAAACATATCATATATATTATTCTGAAATGGACCAGTCTGCACAACGACTACTTTTACTGTCGCTACTTTCACTATATTTTGATGAGAATACTTTTCTACTTTTACTTGAGTAACATTTTGAATGCAGGACTTTTTACTGTAACAGAGTATTCCTACACTCTAGTACAAGATCTGAGTACTTCTACTTTTACTCAAGTACAAGATCTGAGTACTTCTACTTTTACTCAAGTACAAGATCTGACTACTTCTACTTTTACTCAAGTACAAGATCTGAGTACTTCTACTTTTACTCAAGTACAAGATCTGAGTACTTCTCCCATCTCTTGATTGTAAGACACAGATAATAAAAGTGTTTTGTGTTGAAACAGACAGTGTTTTTAACGACTCTGTTGTTGGGTGTGTTTTCGTCTCTCAGTGAAACATTAACTGCTGCGTAGCCGAGGAGGAATTCTCGTAAAAAAAAAGAAAAAGAAAGGAGTCATAAAGCAGGAGGAGGAGGGTTTAAAGAGGAGGGAAACAACTCACACATTTACACACAGAGGAAATAAAGGTACTCACGTTCTGTTTGTGACAGAAGTTTACAGCTTTTAGAGTCTGCCACGTTATACTCCTCACAAGGTGCTCGGGAACTCTGGAGGACAAACAGGAAATCAACTTTATTCATTGATTAATCATTAAACGATGGCTAACATCAAACTCCCACAGGGTGTTTTTCAGGTGTATATCATTGTAGTGTCTCTACTTTGAAAGAGTCCTCTCCTCTATGTTCTGGGTATATCAGTGTAGTGTCTCTACTTTAAAGAGTCCTCTCCTGCTGATGTTCAGGTGTATATCAGTATGTAGTGTCTCTACTTTAAAGAGTGCTATCCTGCTGATGTTCAGGTGTATATCAGTATGTAGTGTCTCTACTTTAAAGAGTCCTCTCCTGCTGATGTTCAGTGGTATATCAGTATGTAGTGTCTCTACTTTAAAGAGTCCTCTCCTGCTGATGTTCAGGTGTTATCAGTATGTAGTGTCTCTACTTAAAGAGTCCTCTCCTGCTGATGTTCAGGTGTATATCAGTATGTAGTGTCTCTACTTTAAAGAGTCCTCTCCTGCTGATGTTCAGGTGTATATCAGTATAGTAGTGTCCTCTACTTTAAAGAGTCCTCTCCTGCTGATGTCAGGTGTAATCAGTCTGTAGTGTCTCTACTTTAAAGAGTCCTCTCCTGCTGATGTTCAGGTGTATATCAGTATGTAGTGTCTCTACTTTTAAAGAGTCCTCTCCTGCTGATGTTCAGGTGTATATCAGTATATAGTGTCTCTACTTTAAAGAGTCCTCTCCTGCTGATGTTCAGGTGTATATCGTATGTAGTGTCTCTACTTTTAAAGAGTCCTCTCCTTGCTGATGTTCAGGTGTATATCAGTATGTAGTGTCTCTACTTTAAAGAGTCCTCTCCTGCTGATGTTCAGGTGTATATCAGTATGTAGTGTCTCTACTTTAAAGAGTCCTCTCCTGCTGATGTTCAGGTGTATATCAGTATGTAGTGTCTCTACTTTAAAGAGTCCTCTCCTGCTGATGTTCAGGTGTATATCAGTATGTAGTGTCTCTACTTTAAAGAGTCCTCTCCTGCTGATGTTCAGGTGTATATCAGTATATAGTGTCTCTACTTTAAAGAGTCCTCTCCTGCTGATCTTCAGGTGTATATCAGTATGTAGTGTCTCTACTTTAAAGAGTCCTCTCCTGCTGATCTTCAGGTGTATATCAGTATGTAGTGTCTCCTTGCTTTAATGTTCAAAAAGCTCTTCATTGTTCTCATACTGCCTGTGCTGCAGCACCTCTTTTTACCCTCTGTCTGAAACCAGTGCCCAGTCTGCTCTGATTGGTTAGCTGGCCGGCTCTGTTGTGATTGGTCAACCGCTTAGAGATGTCCCGCCCTCTTAGCCTATCACGTACAATGTGTTAGAGCGCTAGCCAATAGGAACGCAAATGTTACATAGTGATGTCACTATGTTCCAGAAGTAAACAGAGGAGTCTATATAAATTGTTGAGTTTAGGTATTCATTAAGATATTAATGATGAAAATCAGATTACTGCTTAAAGTGTGCAATGTAATATTGTAATAAGTGTTATAATTGAACACCAAGTTGGTATTTATACTCTAAGATTACCAAAATGTGATATTTTGGTTCTTTTTTTGTGGTAATTACTTGTTTTATCTTGTCATTAAGGATCCCTCTCCAGAGATCTGCACTAAGAGAGTCCACAGAGATCCTGTAGGTAATCAGCATGTAGATTTCCGTCTGTATTCCCACATGTGTAACACTCAGTCTTTGTTTCTCGTGTTGCCGGGGAGAAGCTAAATCGAGCCCTGTGAGCGGCCATTAATAACCCCCCCCCCCACGCTTTCTTTTGAAGCTCTGTGTCCAGCTGCAGCAATGCATTGTGGGAGCACGGTAAACATTGCTCAGTGCGCAGGTCGGCCTCCCGGGAGACGCCGATGTAATGCAGAGATCATAAAAAGTGTTTAATGCTTTCATTATCTCTGATTTATGTCCAGAATGCAAACTCAGCTGTGTTTGCTTTTTATATAATAATAACAACAACTCCTTAAATAGAGAAATACATACTATTTATTGCATTTATAGCACATGTTTCTTAAGCTTTTATTACTTTACACATAGGAAGTGGCTGAAATGTGTTATTTTTTTGGAGTTATACTTTGTTTTATTTTGTGTTTTCTGCAGGTCCAGGTTTTTATATGGAATATTACTTTTGTGTAAGCTGCTTTAATGCCCATAAAAATAATTGTATTAAATGTATTACACATGTATCTCAAGGTTTCATCGCTTTAATAAGAAAGCATAAATATTGAATTGGCTTTAATAAAAGTGTTTTTTATTTTTATTTTATTTTAACATTATATAAAATTGATTATTCTTGTAATCAGATTTTACATTGGGTCTTTTTATATATAATATTTGGAGTAATAGTTATTCACTAACATGTATGTACAGTCAGGGCCGCCGCTTGCGGACAGGCAAGGCAGGAAACTGCTTGGGGCCCCGGACCAGAAGGGGGCCCCCAAAGAACGTAGATCAAGAAGGTCCACAGCAACGACAACATGAAACACCCTTTAATTTACTGCAACGACATGTCGGGAAACCCCCTCAAGGCGGCCCCATGCATAGCGCGCTGTAAAATGCTGCTTCTTATCTTAAGTTTCGTTGCCTTGCTCCGCTCCGGGGGGTGGGGGCTGCTGTCGGCTGTGCGTGGTGATGATAAGCTGGTTCGAGGGGCCCCCAGTGAGTGTTTGCCTAGGGCCCCCACACACTCTAGAATCGGCACTGTGCACAGTATGTATAAAGATCTGTCCTCTGTAAAGTACATTTCATTTTTGCACCCTCGCTCCCTCTGCATTCAGATAGCTAGCAACAAATATATATATTTGAGATGTTTGGATGTATGTGATAGGGCTGAACGATTAATCGATTGTAAATCTAAATCGCGATTTTAAATTATGCAATTATCAAATCGCAAAGCCTTTTTTTTTTTTTTTTGTTCTTCTTGTGTGTCAGTCACACCAATCAGAAGTGCTGTGCTCCACATGCACCAGCCATTGTTAACCAATCAGAAGTGGCCCATGATAGAAGGTGATAGACAGATTGATCCAATCACCTGCCAAGTGCTTTTGAAAGTGCCTGCCCTTTCCAAATGGCTTCCAATGGAGCTTTCCTAGATGGTTTGGTGAAACATCTGAGTCAGGTTAGTACTGATCCATCACATGTTTCTATTCTATTCTATGACAGGGTGAATCTTAAACTGAAGCTTGACTTTAAAGCAACGGAAGTTTCATGTAAGTTTAGTTCTTTCACTCGTAGCTCGGGCTGCGGGGGTGCTGGAGACGGGAGCATGTTGATGCGACCTTCCTAGCCGGAGATAAACTTCCGTTGGGTCGCTTAAAAACAAATATCGCAAATCGAATCGCAATATCTGTCAGAAAAATCGCAATTAGATTATTTCCCCAAATCGTGCAGCCCTAGTCTGTGAGCTTGTTTTGAGTTTTAGCCTCACGGACCCTCGGGGGTGTCGGTCGAGCTCGTGCAGCACCGTGTGGTCGCAGTACTCGAACACCAGGTGCAGTTTCCTCTTCCTCCGGAAAACCTCCATCAGGTTCACCAGGTTAGCGTGCTTCAGTTGCTGCGGAATAAGAAGAACCCTTAGTTCACAAAGGGCTGGGTTAAGGCGAGGCAGAAAGTTAATGGTACTGGAGGAATATTTATTTGTTGGTAATTGGAGAGAAATGTGGAAATGTCAGAGAGGGGAACATGCTGGAAGAAGTTAAACTATAGACAGTATAATAATAATATAATACATTTTATTTAAGGGCGACTTTCATGACACTTAAGGACAATAAAAAGATAAATAAATAGAAAAATAGATGAATAAATAGAAAAATAATTAAATAATTAAATAAATAAATAGATAAATAAATAGAAAAATAGATGAATAAATAAATAGAAAAATAAATAATTAAATAAATAGATAAATAAATAAATAACTAGATAAATAAATGAAGCTGTTAAAGCAGCATCTCTGATCAAACAGCTGACTGTGATAAACATGCTGTTGCCCCAGACAACCTGCCCTTCCCGCATGACTAATTCAACGGAGTCTGTTTCTCCTTTTCTGATGATCCTCGTGATGCAGCAGCAAACACACAGCTTCACACACCTTCATGTTTCAAATATTTCGGGTATAAACAACAAAGTCCTGCTGATGTTTTAGTTTTTTTCCCAGACATGATGCAATGTGTCTTTGTTCCAGAGTAGGTGATGTTATGGGCATAGTTCAATTATTGTCAATTAATTAGAAAGTTGATTCAACGTCACTTTATTTTTGAAAGGATGTATTGCATTTAACAAAACAATAACACTGAACGTATTGTACATCTGAAGGCTGTTTATATTTCTATTTTTATTTAAAGTGCACCGATCATGCTATTTTAAGGCATATACTCTGGGTCTCAGATGTATAGAAATATATAAAAACAGATTATGCATTTTAGACATCTGCCATTTCCCTCTATTCCAGCTGTTAGAGAAACGCAGATTTTGGGTCCTTAGCTCAAAAAAAAAAAAAGAGGAGGCGGAGCTAATGCCTGATCAGAATTCTACCGGAGATAAAGTTCAATTCTGCTGTGATAAAACTCCATCCTGTTCTAAACCACATCAAGGATTATTTCTAAAACAGTATGGAGATCAAATGCTTTTTCTCTTGCGGGTTTATCACAAGGTGAGTTCCTTTCTTTATTTCCTGCTTTTTAAACACATGCGCCACTTCAGTACCGGCCCATCGGGATTCGTCCCGAACGTCCCGGCCAGTCCGCCACTGGCTCTGACTGTTAGCGAGGCTTGCTAATGTAAACAAAGACGAGATTACGTCCAAAACACGTCAGGCATTGTTTCTGATAGCAACTCTCTGTGGGTCCACCGCCTGAAATTACGTCATATCGGCAGCAAATCTGTATCCGCTCGTTGTGCCCCCGTTTTTAAAAGACACATGTTTATGTATAAAAGACATCACAAAGTGCATTTTGCATGATAGGTCCCCTTTAAATGAAAAGAACAGTAAGTGCACACCAAGTGTTTAGAGTTAGACAGAATTGCTCTTTGTAATTGTGAAATCTTCATTATTATTTGGACTTCTGTTGTTGCACAGGATTTACCCTGCAGGTTGTTTTTCACGCAGCTCTTTTCTCTCTCTTCTGAGCAGCAGTTAGATGCGGGATTTACTGCACCCTGCCCCCCCCCCCCCCCGCTGGCTGCAGAGAGACACTAACCCCCCCCCCGCCCCCCCCGCTGGCTGCAGAGAGACACTAAAAACAGGATTTGCATTTTAAAAAGGTCAAAATAAAACTTCTAAATAAAGCGCTGCATAGTAGGACAACTCTAACTAAACTATGAGCATCAATTTACATTTTAAATATCTTTCTATTATGTTTATTACTAACCGGATTAAAGTATATGTGCTACAAGCCAAAGTAGTTAATACAGACACAAGAAGTTATTTTTTTCGGTGATCATTTTGAGTTTCTCTCAGATTATTTTGAAATTTTCTCTGAGAATTTGGACTTTAAACCAAAATAAGACTCATTATCTCATTATATATAGATGGTTCTACGATGATGTTGACTTTGTGGATCCTTTCTAATTACAAACGAACATTGACTCACTGTCTAATAACTTTCTTAATCTCGAGGAAACTGGCTTCCAAGCCAATATTTCAAGGATGCTACGTCATCAAGTGGCGCAGCAGGACCGTTCCAATGCCCAGCATACTTGGAATTCCACTGAGGCCGCGTCCTTGGTTTGGGGGAAATTTCAAGGCTGCACATGGGTAGACTTCGCATCCTTAAAATCCCCACAACGCACGGACCAATTTCCCGAAATCTATGACGCACACCAGCATACTTGCTAGCCTGTTCCACTCTTCGTTTTCCGAATGCCAGGAAGGATTCTTGCCTAGCTTCTGAAGGAAGTGACTCGGAAGACATGTGCTACCAAGCCAGCATCCTCGAGCTTGAGAAACGGCCACTGTCTTATATTTCTTTACATTTTAAATTATTTTTACGTTTTCTCTGATCATTTTCACCCATGGACCGAAAGAACAAGATCGTTGATACAAGCGGCCAAAATGGGTTTCCTCTGGAGGGCGGCTGGCATCTCCCTTAGGCCCTTAGGGGTAAGGAGAGAAGTTCAGTCATGGGGAGTGTTGGTGAAATATGTTCCTATAGGTCCATAACTTTGACCCAGTTTATCAGTTTGTACTGACCTCATTGAACACAGGCCTCAACCTTGGGCTGCTCTCAGTGCTTTGTCTTCCTGCATGTTGGCGTCAGCTGATAGAGGTGTTATGGTTTTATCTTGTTATGCACAGTGTTGATCATTCTCTCAGAACTAGCTAAACACACGGCTCTGAGGTCGAGATCTTCAGAAACATGTCTTGTGAATTCTCCGGCTGAAGCTCCAAATAAACCATCATTGTTTGCCATCAAAGTTCCTGCTCTCCTCGTGTCTCTCTGAGCCTCCATTGCTTCAGAAGTTTCCATCACAGGGAGCGACTCGGAGTAGAACCGCTCCTCCTTCGTGTTGAAAGGAGCCAGTTGAGGTGGTTCGGGCACCTAGTAAGGATGCCACCTGGTAAAGATGCCATTCAGTAAGGATGCCACCTGGTAAGGATGCCACTGAGTAAGGATGCCACTTAGTAAGGATGTAGTAAGGATGCCACTGAGTAAGGATGCCATTCAGTAAGGATGCCACTGAGTAAGGATGTAGTAAGGATGCAACTTGGATGCCACTTAGTAAGGATGCCACTGAGTAAGAATGCCACTGAGTAAGGATGTAGTAAGGATGCAACTTGGATGCCACTTAGTAAGGATGCCACTGAGTAAGAATGCCACTGAGTAAGGATGTAGTAAGGATGCAACTAAGTAAGGATGCCACTGAGTAAGGATGCCAGTTAGTAAGGATGCCATTCAGTAAGGATGCCACTGAGTAAGGATGCCACTTAGTAAGGATGTAGTAAGGATGCCACTTAGTAAGGATGCTACTTCTTAAGGATGCCAGTTAGTAAGGATGCCATTCAGTGAGGATGCCACCTGGTAAGGATGCCACCTGGTAAGGATGCAACTTAGCAAGGATGCCACTTAGTAAGGATGCAACTTAGTAAGGATGCCACCTAGTAAGGATGCAACCTGGTAAGGATGCAACTTAGTAAGGATGTAGTAAGGATGCAACTTAGTAAGGATGCCACTTAGTAAGGATGCAACTTAGTAAGGATGCCACTTGGTAAGGATACCACCTGGTAAGGATACCACTTAGTAAGGATGCCACCTAGTAAGGATGCCACCTAGTAAGGATGCAACCTGGTAAGGATGCAACTTAGTAAGGATGTAGTAAGGATGCAACTTAGTAAGGATGCCACCTAGTAAGGATGCCACCTAGTAAGGATGCCACCTGGCTGAGGTGTTCCAAGCACGTCCAGTTTAGAGGAGACCAAATGGCAGACCCAGGACCAGTTGGAGGGATTATATCTCTTCGCTGGCCTGGGAGCGCCTTGACTCCCCAGTGAGATCTGGTTGATGATGGCCGGGGAAAGGGAGGTTCAGGGCGCTCTGCTGGAACGGCTTGCCTCCGCGACCCGACTGGGATAAGCGGGAGAAGATGGATGGATGGAATTTGAAGTTGGCTCCCACTTCTCAGACACATGAGGGTTACCATGTGACACAGATGTTGCATCATGTGGTTGGATTGGAGTTGTTTTGCCTCCAGCATGTGCATATCGAGTTCAGCCAAGTGATGAGGCAGTTGGTTATGCAGGGTTTTCTACCTGAAGTCACTTTATTATTGTAAGTTGCATTTGGATAACTCTGCTGGAACGGCTGCCTCCGCGACCCGACTGGGATAAGCGGGAGAAGATTGATGGATGGAGCTTTGACATTTCTTTTTGATTTTTGAAACCAATTTTTCAGATTTTATTTTTGGTAAAATCTTTGGTGAATTTTTACATTTTTCTCAATAATGCTTGAATTTTTTTCATAGTTTGTATTTCAAAAAATTGGATAATTATAAACATGTATTTCTGATTTGATTTTTTTCACATTTTCTCTGATTATTTAAACTAAGAAACACAAATCTGACTCAACATCTGACCATTTTGAATCTGTCCTGGCAAATTGTGACACAACACTATCTTGTTTTGTCTCTACCTTTGCTGGCAGAAATCCCTTCACACCTGCAACACTGCTAAATCAGCTTCATGACGGCAAACACACAGATGTGAAAGAGAGGGGTTTTAGAGACATGTCGGATCATACGAAGGAAAACAGAGGATAGTATTTATGACGTTATTGTTTCGTCACCTTGAGCATCCTGATCTCCCGCAGAGCGATCTTCTTGATGATGGGATCGTCTTCAGACTCCACAAACTTCTTGATGGCGACGATCTGTCCCGTGTCTTTGTTCCTGCACTTGAACACAACGCCGTACGAACCCTCCCCGATCTTCGCTATCTTCTCGTACTTCTCCATCACAACGTAAAACAAAAGAATCCAGGAGAAAGGACTGAGTCTGCAGCCTGAGAATAAAACAGATGGGAAATATTTAATAAAATTCACGTGTTGGTTAACAGGAATATATATCATGACGTGTTGTACATTTCTACTTAACTCCTCAAGTTTATATAACATTTTTTATTTATTTGATTGTTTATGGAGCATCTGTCAGAAAAACTCCTTTTCTCCTCGGGATAAAAAATGTATTTTCTTAGACAAAAAAAACAACGTTTATTTTGGAGATTTTTTCAGAAAAAGTATGGCTATATTTATTATTTTCTTTTTTTGTTTTATCTTTAAAGTTTCATTATGAAGGCTGGAGATACACAATTATTTTGTGATGTTTTTCTATTTGTTTATATTTTAAGTGACTGAATCTTTGGATTTTTTTCTGATAATTTCTCTTACTATTTTCACAACTTCTTTAATTATTTGTTTCTGAAGTTGTTATGATCTGAAAGTTGTGACATACCCAGTGGCGACTGGTCATTAGCCCCACCTAGTGTCAGCAGAAAGTATTAAAAATAATGATTACAAAAAAATGCAAAAAATAAATTATAAAATATATTTTAAGATCATGTTTAATCATCTGATTCGTCTGTACATTGCTGTTTTAGTCTGTGTTCTTCTAATTAGTGTCTACAGTGTGTGCCTATTGAGCTGTTTAGAGCCATGTGGGACAAAACCCGACCATGCTCCTCCCTCTCACTGTCTAAGTCAATGGTACAGAGGTACTGTAAAAACTACACTGCGCATGCTCAGAGTATTGTCCTATTTAATGTGTGTGGCAAAAACATAATGACCATAGGGGCATAGTGCTGCCATCCCCACCACACGTCATCTCGCATAAATCAGAGCTGATTGGCTGTAAGTACGTGTGCCGCGAAAAGTGTGGTGTGTGAAGAGGAGACGAGAGAGCTGCAGTGACGCGTCCTAAAACCCGGAAGTAAGCTGCGCATGGCTTCCCTCGACAAAAAAGCAATGAGATTTCTCCATAGGATTTTAGAAAATAGCTCCAAATAAGATCTGTGGGAAACAAACCTGTTAGATAAATGCACGTTTTGTTCAGCCGGATAATATCCACATGTCTTCCCTACTTTTATAATTTTCGAATCATAAATCTATTGATTAGATTTATGATAGACTTTTGAAACTACAAGAAGATAGGGAGGACTTTTACAAAAAAGTAATAGAGATTTTTGTCCAGAGGGATAGGCAAATGGACTTCATCTTCAAGTCAAGGTAAGACTGCAATTTTATTGAAAATGGGATCTTACTAAGAGAGAACAATTCCAATATTTAAACGATAAAATTACATTTTTTGGGTATCCTTTTGTTGGGGTCTGTTTAAAATTAATTTAAGCATCAGACAAAAAAAGCTTTAGAAAATAATATTATATTTTGATTTAGGTCAAAATATAATATTTGTAAACCTGAAGAGTCAGTGCCAGTGCCTCAGCAGCCATGAACCTCTCTGCAGAAGCTTATAGACATCTACGTTTTTTTGTGCCCCACCACTTTTGTACATATAAAAACGCCACTGGACATACCAGATGTATTTCTTTTTTTGAGACCGACTTCATGTCTTTGTAAAAACACAAAAAAGGGGACACATATCTGAACATTTAGTGGTTAAATATTATTTGTATTAAATGATTTTCTTGCATCTAAAAGCATTTAGATAAAAACAGCTTAAACATTTATTGATACCAATATATTATATTGATATATTTTTATTATTTTGCACATTTCTGCACAACACTATGCAACTGTGCATATTTTTACAGTCATTTGTAATGATTTTAGTTGCATAATTATATTTTTGTACACATTTTGACTTTATTTATAACAATCTTTGACCTCTGCAACATTCTTTATTAGTTTTTTTTTTTTTTTAAAGAGCTTATGGCACAGAAAAATCATGCATAATTATCAAAATCATCCTTAAAATTACAAATACTTAACATGCATAAGCACATTTAATAAAAACCTAAATAAATGCAGTGTTTCCGCTGTGGAAAACGTTTTGAGAAACCCTTTAAATTGCCTCCTGAAATAGATGTGAGTGCTCAGAGGAACAGTACACCTGTCTCTCTACACTTAGATTGCGTAACCAAAACATTTGCAATGCAAAGTACATTCATTTCCCTGAAGTAAGGGGACACACACACACACGCACGCACACACACGCACACAGAACAGAGAGGGAGGAAAATCAAAGTGATGCACATTTAATACCTGCATAACATGTGATAATAGCCTGTAAATGCATGCTTTAGAGTGGCATTTGATGCTAAAAAACAGTCACTAAAATCCAAGTCTGAGCAAAGTTACAACATGAGACAAACTGATTATTAAAGTTTGTGTCTGAGTTTGTGTTAGAAATATTTAAGTAAAATAACATTTCGCTTGTAGTAAAATGTTAAAATACTTACTTTTGTTGTAAGATAGAGATCCAGAGTCAGGGAGGATCACAGCTCAACTGTCTGCGGAGAGAGAGGCGCGAGGAGGCTTATAACGAGTTAACTGGGTTGGAAGAAACACAAACATCCGGTAGTGCCCTTCAAAATAAAACACAGAATAGAGTCCCTCCTTGCCTGTATGAGAAACGCAAGCACAACAACTCTTACAGCTCAGATGCATAAATGGTAAATGTGCTTTAATTGAATATTTCCAATGTATGCGAATTTGTACTTTTATTCCACTACATTTATTTGATATTTCCTAGATATTTAAATGAATATGTGGGACTATTTTTTTCTTATTCTTAAGTTGTTTACCAGACTCTGATGCAGTAACTCTCTTGGGGATTCATGCAAGTTATTAAAAAAAGAAGTAAGGCAACTTTATTATGAAAAAAAATTACATTTCAATGTAAACAATTTGAGTCAAAATGCAGAAATAGAGACATAAACTAAGGAAAAGAGACGATGTAAATTAACAAAGGTAAACAATAACCTTCTGATCAGCAGCAATCTGTTTCGTGATTTTATTTTGAAGGTGAGATCAACTCACTTCCGGTGTTGTCCTCTCTCTGACCAGTTTCACACATTTCTCTCTTTTACGCTCCGGGTTCCCATAGCAACAGCTGAGCGACTCCACCTCGCTCCACCTCCGTAAAAAAGGAAAACAGACTGAGTTTCTGCGGACTCTCTTTCCTCAAAGTTAGAGAGTTAAAGAGGTGTTTAATTTAAAGGGGACCTATCATGCAAAATGCACTTTTTGATGTCTTTTATACATAAATATGTGTCCCCGGTGCGTCAGGGAACTCACGCAGCGTCAGAAAATAAAACCCTTTCTCTTTTCCTCTGTACCCAAATCTTTTAAAAACGGGGGTACAACGAGCGGATACATATTTGCTGCCGATATGACGTCAAATTCGGCGGCGGACCCACAGAAAGTTGCTATCAGAAACAAAGCCTGACGTGTTTTGGACATAATCTCGTCTTTGTTTACATTAGCAAGCATCGCTAACAGTCAGAGCCAGTGGCGGACTGGCCGGGACGTTCCCCGATGGGCCGGTCGGATAAGTCACTAGCACCCCCACCTCCACTATTACGCTATATTTTTCCAATATAGCGTAATGGGTCCACTTCAATAAAAAGGCAGGTCGTCTAACAGTAAACCCTCCTCAGGTAAACAGGCTTCTCTCAGAGGGATTCCATGCTCTTTCCTCACAGGACCTGACGCTGAAAACACTTTTATTCTGGAGGAAATCAGTCTTATGAAAGCCCATTTGTGCCGACACAATAACAATGGAGTGATAATAAAACTACATGTAATGACTTCATTTCTCAAAAATATTAGGAAACCTCTTCAAATCAAAAGCTTTTCTTAAAGACAATGACTTTCTTAAGATACACCTTCTAAACATTTTTAAAACCTTCTCAAAACAATGAGAATCTTTCAAAATAAGAAACAAAAAACAACGGAGAATATGAGGAAGGTGACTGTGCTGAGCGAGTCTCGCAGGTAGAGTTACGGATAGCAAACGAAACGGACTCAACATATGGTTATTTAAAGGTCCCCTATTATACTGTTTTTCATCAATATATTGCAGCTCTCAGATATATACAGAACATGTCTCTGAAGTGATTGGCTTCAAATTCCAAACAGATCATTGCAGCATTACCCATAATCCCCTCCGTTTCCAAAGTGCTGATTCTCTGTCTGTTACTTTAGATGAAAATAAGGAGCCCCTCCCCACGCCCCTCTGAGAGAGATTTGGTTAAAAATAACACAATGGAGCTCTAGGAGGAGATTCAGGGGATAAGGGGGGGTTGATGATTGGCTAATGGTTACACAAGCCACATCATAAAGTGTCCAAAATCTGATCAGCTCATTTTCAGACAGGTTTTTATAGAAATGGATCAGGACAAAAAGAGAGAGAATCTTTGTTGAAAGAGATTCTGAAAGTTTCAGGAACAGAGGGGACACATGTTGATGTAGAAGAGACATGAAGAAGAGGGGACACATGTTGATGTAGAAGAGACATGAAGAAGAGGGGACACATGTTGATGTAGAAGAGACATGAAGAAGAGGGGACACATGTTGATGTAGAAGAGACATGAAGAAGAGGGGACACATGTTGATGTAGAAGAGACATGAAGAAGAGGGGACACATGTTGATGTAGAAGAGACATGAAGAAGAGGGGACACATGTTGATGTAGAAGAGACATGAAGAAGAGGGGACACATGTTGATGTAGAAGAGACATGAAGAAGAGGGGACACATGTTGATGTAGAAGAGACATGAAGAAGAGGGGACACATGTTGATGTAGAAGAGACATGAAGAAGGGAGGACACATGTTGATGTAGAAGAGACATGAAGAAGAGGGGACACATGTTGATGTAGAAGAGACATGAAGAAGAGGGGACACATGTTGATGTAGAAGAGACATGAAGAAGAGGGGACACATGTTGATGTAGAAGAGACATGAAGAAGAGGGGACACATGTTGATGTAGAAGAGACAGGAAGAAGAGGGGACACATGTTGATGTAGAAGAGACATGAAGAAGAGGGGACACATGTTGATGTAGAAGAGACATGAAGAAGAGGGGGTACATGTTGATGTAGAAGAGACATGAAGAAGGGAGGACACATGTTGATGTAGGAGAGACATGAAGAGGAGGGGACACATGTTGATGTAGAAGAGACATGAAGAAGAGGGGACACATGTTGATGTAGAGGAGACATGAAGAGGAGGGGACACATGTTGATGTAGAAGAGACATGAAGAAGAGGGGACACATGTTGATGTAGAGGAGACATGAAGAGGAGGGGACACATGTTGATGTAGAGGAGACATGAAGAAGTGGATTTTGCATGATAGATGACCTTTATAATAAGGAGCCTTGTCAAGCATAACAAATGTCTAAATATTCACTGAATTAAAAAAACAAAATGAATAAAGACACTATCTTAAAATAATTTGAAAAAAAGGAGAAAGTAAGTCATAAAAATAACAGTTGTTGTAAATGATTAAAACGTTTTAAACATAGTAAAAAAAGGTCGGTCTACATTTTAACTTTTTAAATGTGCTTCTCTAGGTTTGTCCTGCACAGCTCATACTGTGTTACAACGTATTTCTTCCACTGTGACATTATTCTAAATTAAAAGCAACAGACAGGGAAACGTGACGTGTTTGTCGCTCTGGGGATAATTAGTGCATTACACGTCACTTGTTAGACGCTTTACATACATTCAGTACTGTAGGCAATCCCCACAGGAGCAATCTGGGATGAAGTGTCTTTCCAAGAGACACAAAGACATGCTGACTGCAGGGGGGGGGGGGGGGGGATTGAACCATTGCTCCCCTGATCCGAAGAACAACGCACTAATCCACTGAGCCACATCCTCCTCAGGTGCAGGATGGAAAACTCTCTCCTTACCTCTCATCAGACTCTCACACAAACACCCCGGAGTCGTGGTTATCTTGTTAACAGCTTTTTTTTTATTACAAAAAACAGCATACATTAAACATTTTGCGAAAGGGAATGCAGAGATGTTAACAAAGACCGAGCATCGTCCCTCATTTTGTCATTTTATTTTAAATAAAAAAATGTACAAAAGTGCTTACATGGTGCAAATAATGAGAAATAAAAGGTCAATAAAAGAGGAAACGAGAGAAGAAATAATGTACAGTATATTTAACTTCTAAAAACGCTGCAGGATATATTACAAAGCAGAGAATAACCCGAAGCCTCAGGACCGAACACTAGGTAGTTAATGCTCAAACAACCCTATTACATCAGGTTAATAAATATTGCTCAAACTACCCACAATGCTCGTGGGTTTCTGTTAAATCTGAGCTATTAGTTTGAGTAAGATCTAACATTTGATTATGAGACGATAACACGGTAAATCTCCTGTTGGTTTTGCTAATACAATCACACATTGCTGTGAGTTTAATGGCACTTTTGTCAATAATAACACCTGTAGATACTTTCAGTCCACGGTATGAAGGAGAGAAAACACTGAGTAACATTTCCTCTGAGCTTTTACTGTTGCTGCGCTCAGGGTTATGGTTTCTTGCTGGTTTGTAAGGCTGCTGATGAATCCACGCTGAAGACGCTGCTCAGTAACAGACGCTCCCGATAACAGACGCTCCCGATAACAGACGCTCCCGATAACAGACGCTCCCGATAACAGACGCTCCCTCCTCCACACAGGAAGTCTGCAGATTTCTCCCAAAATAAAAGCTTCCTGCTCTCAGTAACTGTTCTCGTGTCCGGCTAAGATGTACAGGTTGCTCAGCGATGTGTGGTTGTCTGTGGGTCGGCTCTGCAGAACAACCACCCTGTAAAACAAAACAGAAAGTTAAGAAATCACAAAGAAAATGAAACGTGAAGGTGGGCAATTTGGTCTGAATCTTCTATATCTAATCTGATATCACGGTATATAACTCAGAGTTGGGCGTAGAGGTTGCTGATCTGCTGTCAGTTTGATGGTGACGTTGTGTTACAGTGAGATGTGTTGGAGAATCTTCCGGAGAAGATGAAATTACAGAGCAGAGACACCGAGCAGCTGGCAGTGCCCGGCAGGTGAATAAAACATGGAGGACGCTCTGCTGGCACCAGAGGGGCGAGAGAGAGAGAGAATGAGAGAGAGAGAATGAGAGAGAGAATGTGTGTGTGTGTGTGTGTGTGTGTGTGTGTGTGTGTGTGTGTGAGTGAATGAGAGTGAATGTGTGTGTGAGTTTGTTTGGGAGAGAGAGGTGTGTGTATGTCTGTGAGTGTGTTTGAGTGAGTGTGAGAGAGGGTGTGTGAGTGAGTGTGAGAGTGTGTGTGAGTGAATGTGTGAGTGAGTGAGTGAATGTGTGTGTTTGTTTGAGTGATTGTGAGAGAGAGAGAGAGTGTGTGTGTGTGTGTGTGTGAGAGTGTGAGAGGTATGTGTGTGTGTGTGGGTGTGTGTGTGTGTGAGTGACATTGAGTGAATGTGTGTGTGAGTGTGAGTGTGTTTGAGTGAGTGTGAGAGAGTGAGTGTGAGAGGGTGTGTGTGAGAGTGTGTGTGTGTGTGTGAGTGAGAGTGTGAGTGAGGGTGTGTTTGTGAGTGTGAGAGGGTGTGTGTGAGAGAGTGTGAGAGGGTGTGTGTGAGAGAGTGTGTGTGTGTGGTGTGTGTGAGTGAGTGTGTGTTTGTGAGAGAGTGTGTGTGAGAGAGTGTGTGTGAGAGTGGTGTGGTGTGTGTGGTGTGTGTGGTGTGTGTGTGTGTGTGTGTTGTGTGTGTGTGTGTGTGTGTGTGTGTGTGTGAGAGGTGGGAGCTAAATCACATCCTGTTGCAAACGACCACCAGAGAGAAAGAGCTCAGTAATGTCTCCTCCTCCCTTTCTGTCGACGCTGAGCTGTTTCTCTGCCGGCAAACAGCACAATGTAGTTTGTTCTATACGTTTTAGTGCAGGTCAATGGTCTGCAAAGGCTAAAGTCCCTGTGTTCGCTCCAGAGGGAGTTTCTCTCCCACATGTTGTGGTTCCAGTTTCTCAGATGTGAGAATTTACTGTTTTCTTTTTAAGTATTATTGTACATTAAATAATCAGCAGACCAATCAACACGGTTACACAACTACGTTAGTTACAGATTCAGCAAAAATACAAAATCTAGTTTTGTTCCATTATTCTTTTCTCCGTTCTTTATGATTTCATTTAGGAAAAACGTTGTGTTTGACGACTACTCAGACAGAACAAGCCATTTTGGAGTCTCACAAACGTATGCAGGGTATATGCAGGAATCCTGAAGTCACATGTAAAACCTTTTAAGACCTTTTCCACACATTTTAAGACCTCATCGCCACTTGGAGTTCTAACCGGTTACCTTGGCGACACACTTGACCTCACATTGACTATATACAGTATTGATTATCCTTCCTCCTTATCTTCCAACCATTTGGGCGCAGACTTGCATTTCCCCATAACGATGTTGTTTAACAACCGGCGTAAACGGAGCTTCGCGCTATCAAGCAGTGAGCGTGCGACGTCCTGTTCAGATGCCATCAAACCCAACGGGATGCCATCAATAAACTACAGAATCACACTACACACCTACGCCATGACTACATTCAGGCAGACTGTAGAATACAACCTCTCTGGACCATTTAGATACTTATTGAAAACAAGCTACAAAATGTAACACCTTGGAAAATGCCGTTTAATACTTTTTAAATAGCCTTAGTTTTCGCTAAATTGATATATCAACTTTTAATACTTTTTAAGACCCCGCGGACACCCTGGTATGACAAGCTTTCAATTTACTGCCGAACTCCAATAGATGTATTATTTAAAGGGAACAGCTGTGACTTTTTGTGAGGTGT
>CADEHL010001283.1:804033-815229 GCA_902827135.1 Harpagifer antarcticus | reverse complement strand
TCTTGCTTCCTGTGAATGCATTGCTAACACCTGCAGTGGTGGGATGAATAAAGTGCATTTACTCAAGGCCTGTTATTAAGTACAATTGTGAGGTACTTTAAGTGAGTATTTTCATTCTAGCAGTGTACTTAGTTAAAGATTGTAGATGCCACACTTTTACTTTTACTTGTAACATATCATTTTTAAAACTAAGAATTGCTACTTTTATTTAAAAGCTTGGAGTACTCCATCCACCTTTAAGATTCTAATTTAACACAGAAACAAGATGGACCATTTATTTCCTCTTTAAAGTCCAAAGTCTTCCCATCCCTTTCCATTTTTCTCTGTCTAGGTTTAAGTTTTAATTCAATATTTGTGCTTACACATTTAGTTAGCGCCTGGTTCGTTTGTTTATTTATTTTTACTTCCTATTTATTGACTTAATTTATCCATAAATGCTCTTTGTTCAAAATACAAACTCCTTGTATGCCTTGAATTGGAGGGGATGATATGGAGTAACATACTTAGAGTCAGATGAATTAGTTTCTACTGCCAACTTGCATATGTTGGGAAGTTGGACTAGGTACTCAAACATGTCCTGGTTCCAGCAGGACTCTATGAGCTGGCAAACGGACTAAAGGTGGAATATCTCTTCATAGACGAGGGGCATCTTGCTGCTTAAATGTCAGGTTACCTGAGCTGTAGGGCAGGAAAGCAGCTGGGGTTGAACTCCAGTTTCTTCATGAAGCGGATCGGCGTTGTCCCGCAGACAGTAGAGGTCCTCTCACCCAGGACGAAGATTGAGGAGGGGGAGGCGGAGGAGGGCCACCCACAGATCCAGGGCCTGTTCTCCAGGACAAACGTCCAGTCAGGCTGAAGGAGAGTACATTAGATTGGATTTAATACGCTTTATTTATCACAAGTTAGGAAATGGTTTTGTTACAGCAGCGTGAGTTTAAAAATAAATAGACAGCAGAAAGACAAATATCTTTATAGAGTATCTAGATCAGTGGTTCTCAACTGGTGGGTCGCGACCCACTTTTGGGTCGCGGACCCGTTTCCAGTGGGTCGCGGATGTGTGAGTGAAGAAAAAAAAATTGAAAAAAAAAATTGGAATTATTTTTTTTTTTTGGGAGAAAAAGTCAAACTTTATTTTGAAGGCCCGATTTTCTAACGCTGTGCATGCAGTCGGCGTTGACTGGAAGTACCGGAGACCATAAACGGTTTTGAAAACTTCTGTCACGTAGTGATCATCTTCTCAATAAAATATCTTTGCTGATGTTTTTTCGAGTCTTCTGGCCAATCAGAATCAAGATTGTCCCCACGGAGAATAACTTTGCGGGTAGAACTATTCTTTATACATCCATGGGTACAACTTCAGATAGAAATGAACACATAATGAAATATGACCCCCGGTTTCATGATTGACAGGTCACAGAACAATGGGAGCTATCTACCCTTACCCACAATTTAAAGTCACAGACTATCTCCTCTTTGCTCTCGCGCAGCAAGATGTCAGAACAAAGTGAA
This sequence comes from Harpagifer antarcticus, assembly GCA_902827135.1. Classification (NCBI taxonomy): domain Eukaryota; kingdom Metazoa; phylum Chordata; class Actinopteri; order Perciformes; family Harpagiferidae; genus Harpagifer; species Harpagifer antarcticus. The sequence goes on along the minus strand of CADEHL010001283.1, from coordinate 813,720 downwards.
AAACAAACAATGGCATAAAATATTAAATATGTCGGGTAGTAATAGATTTATTATTTTCTTCTCAGAGTACCAGAATGCATAGTTTATGTTAGTATTTATAAAAATCTCCTGGGGGAGAATCCCCCCAGACCCCCTGCTGGGGTTGGGTTTTCAGCATGCTGCCTTTTTATGTAGTTCAGCTTTGATTCCATCATCTCATTAAACCTTTTTTAAAAGCATACTTTAGTTCTGTGAAGGGATATAAGGGATATATGCACTGTACTTCACTTTTATTAATATTGTATGCTGAAAAGCGTATATATTACAGCACGATTTTTGTTGAATAGATTTGAGTGCTTCAAAATGTTGGGTCGCGATGTATTGACCAAGTAAAAAGTGGGTCCCGAGGCCTGACCAGTTGAGAACCACTGATCTAGATAATAAAATATGATACGATAATCATTTATTGCCAGATCAAGTCTGAAATGTGAATCTCAGCAGCTCCATGTGCAACATCAAACAAGGACAGATATTAAGACACGGTACAAGGAAAACACACATTTAACATAACTGCAATATAAATAAATATACACACACACAATGTATATTCTCAGTGACACCCTTCACAGATTATGAAGCAGTCACTGAGAAACAGTGTGTGAATGTTTCCTTGAGGCTGACTTGTCTATGAGAAACACTTTGAGGAGGCAAGAAGAATGGAAAAGCTAATGTTAGCGGACCAGTGTTATTGTTGTTGAGGATAATTCCCAGAAACATTACCACCATCCCAAAATATGAATTCCTCTGTGTTTACATTGACTCGGGGAATACAAATAAGTAAACCATTTCATGCTTAATCTGCATATGTGACGGAACTGACTGAATATCACGGTGTACACACATAGTCAGTTTATCCGTGGCAGCTGGTGTTTTTATAGACTCACCGTCAGCCTCTTGCCTCCAGTCTTCAGCGGCAGATCGGCATCCTGTCGACTCTCTGCCTCTGCAGCCACAGCCAGAGTCTCATACCTGAGAAAGAGATTCACACAGATGTTTACACACACATACACACACACACACAACCACACACACACACACACACACACACACACACAAGTGTCAGTGGATCACATTCAATCTCCTGTCAGCATCAGTGTTAAGGCTGCTGCACGCCGACCACCGTTTGCAAGTTGCTTTATGAGCTGTTTCTGAGCTCTCTGCAAACAGACACAAAACGTAAGAATCAAAAGTGTCAAGGAATGTGTTTGGGTTATGTAATGGTTGGGGTGTGTGTGTGGTGTGTGTGTTTTTTGTGTGTGTGTGTGTGTGTGTGTGTGGTGGTGGTGTGTGTGTGTGTGTGTGTGTGTGTGTGTGTGTGTGTGTGTGTGTGTGTGTGGGTGGTGAAGTGTGGAAGTGGGCGTGCAGTGTGGAAGTGTGTGTGTGGTGTGTGTGCTGTGTGGAAGTGTGTGTGCAGTGTGGAAGTGTGTGTGTGTGTGTGTGTGTGTGTGCAGTGTGTGTGTGTGTGTGTGTGTGTGTGTGTGTGTGTGTGTGGGGAAGTGTGTGTGTGTGGGGAAGTGTGTGTGCAGTGTGGAAGTGTGTGTGCAGTGTGGAAGTGTGTGTGTGTGTGTGTGCTGTGTGGAAGTGGGCATGCCGTGTGGAAGTGTGTGTGTGGTGTGTGTGCTGTGTGGAAGTGTGTGTGCAGTGTGGAAGTGTGTGTGTGTTGTGTGTGCAGTGTGGAAGTGTGTGTGCAGTGTGTGTGTGTATGTGCGCTGTGTGGAAGTATGTGTGTGTGGAAGTGTGTGTGCAGTGTGGGTGTGTGGTGTGGTGTGTGGGGTGTGTGTGTGTTGTGTGTGGTGTGTGTGTTAATTAAAATCCCCTAAGTACCTGCGAATCATTCGTTTTATTTGCTAGAGAGTAGGAGTCTTGATATCTGTTCAGCGCACATGGACTGGACATCGCCCTTTGTTTTAACATACCTCTCAGTGGCTATATGTGGGTACTTTCTAACAGAAACAACATTAAAATGATGGTAACTATACATTTAACCTCAGCTCTGACTTTATCTGACCTTTAAGAGGGGAACAATACACAATTAGCTACTTCAGTTAGGACTGGCGTAGCTGCAAGTGAAATGCTTTGCTTAAGGACACTTTGCAGGGAGCATTTCTCATTTAAGAATTCCCCTTTAGATATTCCACAGCCAGCCTAAAAAATAACTCTCTGGTTACAAATTGTGCTTCTTTTACCACAAGCCCAAGACCACAACGACATCAGCTTTTTTCCCTGAGAGAAACCCCCTCTGTGAGTCCAGGGCAGACATCCTAGCAAACATCACGTATTCACATTTTAAGTCTAACTCTGTAAAACATGATCGTTATAAAGTGAATCCGCAGCGAGCGTCTCATATTGCCCCTTCCTCTTTTACAGCTTCTGTCAGGTCAGTCAACAAGCCACCGACGCCGGGATCTGCGGTCGATCAGTTTTAATCAGCGAGCTGTTTAACGATAAAGTGGTCCGACTGATCTGTGGTCAGTTGACTTTGGCCTCTCAGCTTTAGGAGTTTTCCAGTAAGAAGCTGGCAGTGGGAGCAACTTGGCTGGAAGCTATCCTTCTCCTTTAACACCTGGATGAAACGGAGAGATCCAAAACCGACCCAGCCCGACTCCGGAGCACAACCCAAACACGACATAATTGCCGATTTATCCACTCACAGTTTTCCTCACTGTGTTATATATGTGGGCCGTGGACGGACTGGTAATCACAGCTGGCAGGTACGAAATCCACTTTAAAATCGTAAGGAGCGTAACCAATATGGCTGCCACATTAGGGCCACTGGTTGGGATTCGTTCCAGCCATTTAAAAAATGATATTTCTCCTCTGGCTTTAGTGGTGTGAAAAATCTAATTGGACAAATTGGACAAACTGACAGCACATGAAGAATGCAGTATGGTGTGCAATGAGTGTGTGAAGTGTTATTCATCACGTTGGATACTTGAGTACGTGCACATAATATACACTCATGCACTATTTAGCAACTGTTATGCTTATTCTGTGACAATCAGATCAATGTTCGATTTTATTTACATTTCTAATTTGTAGCCCTTTTTTTCAACTGTTGTGATTTAACTGGTTTGTCGTTTTTCCCTGTTCTGTGTGAGTGAACAGAGCATGTTATGATATGTGTATAACACATGAATGTAAAAGGCTGTATTTCATGGCTAAAATATTAAATACAGATATTTTGGGGAATACTTTGCCTTCCAAATTGTCAAATCGAATCCCAATTGCCTGAAGAGTCTAAGGATAGAGGGTGTCGTTTTTCTCATACTGATATTCTGAACAATCTGTGCTGTTGTATTGCTGTAAAGTGTCTCTACTGTCGGCTATTTTTATTATATGTACAGCACTTTGGCTCCACCAAAAATCGTTTATAAATGTGCTATATTGATTTGATTTGATTTGAAGAGCGTTTCATTTTTAAACCTGGATAAGTGTAATAGAGAGGTGAAGTCCCGCCCATCTACTTCCGCCCCATGGGACCTTATTTCTGAAAAATGATGTATTGAAGTCAATGGAGAGAAAAAGATATGTTTTCGATCCCGTTTGAATTGTGCCATGAATTACACATATGATGTTTGTCAATTTTAAATAATAATTTCCACGTCAAAAAAGTCACAGTTTGTCGTAAAACTGTTTGAAATATAAGAACTATGAAAAATAGGCAACTAGAAAGACTACAAATCCCAGAGTCCCGGTCCCGCATGCTTGGCTCTCACGGAACAGACTAACTCCCGTGTGTGAGCACAGCTTCTCAACGTGTCCAGACTTGGAGTGGATTTTCACCTCTTTTTAATACTTTCCGCCTCATTCTGAAAGAAGAAGTGAAATGTTTCAACGTGACGGCCGTTTGGTGTGTGGTGCGAGACGGGAGTTGTAGTTCATTGAGCGGTTTCACACAAATAAAGTGTTACTTTAGTTTTACGACACATTTTTATTTTTTTGACTTGAAAAATTATCTTTTAAATTGACAAACATCATACGTGTAATTCGTGGCACAATTCAAACGGGATCGAAAGATAACTTTTCTCTCTCCATTGACTTCAATACATACTTTCCCATGGAGCTCCCCTGGAAGGGGAGGGACTTTGCCTCTCTATTATCATATGCAACTATGAATGAGCTGTTTATTCCTCATAACACTGTGTACATATCAATAAATGAAGTGTTTGATTTGTGCAATGCAACAAAAGATGTATAGTTTTGGATGTATCCGTGCAGTAGCCGTACCCTCTGTGCTTTTATGAGAAACTAACGAGCTGCTTTATGGATGGACTGCCAGAAGAGAAACCTTTTCAATCACACCGGGACCATTCCTGGGGAAGAAAATTGACTAAAATATATATTAAACATGTCAGCGGTTTTAGGCTTTTAAAGCAAAACTCAACATATAGACAGGCCGACTCCAGCATGAGTGCATAGATTAAATTCAGTCTAATAGTCCTAAAAAAGCACCTTAAATAACTGTATTCTTTTACCTCATGTTTTCATATTGCTATTCCAGCCTTCACTTAGATGTCTTATTAATGATGGGAAATGAGGTAGGCAATGAATAGATTAAAAGTGTACATGTGTGTGTGACCGTGTGTGTTCAGCTCCATCCATAGAAGTTGGTTGGATGTTGATTTTAAGTGTTATGAACGAGGGTAGAAATCACACAAAGCCCTGTGTGTGTGGGACAAATTGAAAAACCACAAACATCTGATTATTCACCTGCATGCATGTGAGGAGGAAAAAAGGACACACACCACAACACTTTTTTTGTTTCGTCAAAGTGTGTGTGGTAAAGGTGGTGTTGCTCTCTCATACACATGTGTTCGTAGTGTGTGAGTGTGTGTAGTCAGTATCAGTCATCATGTAGAGTGTAGGACACTTTGAGGAAACAGTGTTCTCATTTATATGAAAGAGGATCTCTCGGAAAGGCTCCGCAAACAAACACACTCATTTACCTGAAACATATACATCATACAAGCATAAACATACACACACACACACACACACACACTACACAAACAACACTACATGCACATGCTCTCTCGTTGCATGGGTAAACACAAACTGAAATCTCAAAGCTGACGCCAATAGATAGACACACACACACACACACACACACACACACACATACCATGTATACATCACTTCAGGGGACATTACATTGACTTACATGCATTTCCTGGAGACTTATCCTAACCTTAACCATAACCAACACATGCCTAACCCTAACCCTAACCAAGCCTTCACCCTAAAATGAATGATTCCCCTCATGGGGACCTCCAATTTGTCCCCATAAGGGAGGCAAGTCCCCACACGTGACTGTGTAAACAGATTTAGGTCCCCACAAGTATAGTAATGCTAGACCACACACACACACACACACACACACACGCACACACCAAATCAAGCTCTCATTCATCAGGACAGGAGTCCGTCCAACAGGCTAAATAAACTGAGAACAGTTTGACCAGTCATCTGATATTAAATGTATAACACTGACCCCGTCGACAGATATGGGATGAATATATATATATACACAGGCTTGGAGAGTAATGGATTACATTTAACGGAATTATCAGGATACAAAAATGTTATTACCTAAAGTTGTTCAATCATCAGACATGAGCGCTGGTTATATAACGGTTTCACTCTTAAAGAGCTGCTTAAGATGTGCATAGATCCCTAGATACGTGGGTGTACCTACACTCTAAAAATGACACGTTTAAAAGACAAGAAAGTGCATACTGAGTGATTTTGGGCAAGAGTCAGGTATGGAAATTAAAATCTTAAACGGCTATAATGTCCTAAGAGCCATAGCCAAGAAATAAGGGTTTGAAGATTGAATCGCATATTAATCCATATCTAAAAGTAACCCAGAGTTATATTAAGCTTTCTCATCCAGTCCTCAATATTATCGTTTAAAATACTGATTTATTATTTATCGAAACATTTTACCGCAGCCAAGTCGATCCCAAAGCATTTAAGTTTAATATAATTTGTTAATGCTTTCTTAGAGTTGTATTGGGGCCTGCGACTACTTTTCTAATGAGCCGCTAATGAAACTTCCTGATGCTCTTGCTCCAGATTGAAAGCTTTTATTGTGAAGCATCTGAAGGAACATCGTTGTTAGAGATGATATATGTTGGTTTGGTGTAGACACATTAACGCTGCATTGAAAATCACACGCTGGCTGCTGTAGGTAAATCAGTGCCAAGCATATGTAAGGTTACTCAGTGACTGCTCTATGTGACGTACAGGTACATCACAGGGATGTGTGTGTGTGTGTGTGTGTGTGTGTGTGTGTGTGTGTGTGTGTGTGTGTGTGTGTGTGTGTGTGTGTGTGTGTGTGTGTGTGTGTGTGTGTGTGTGTGTGTGTGTGTGTGTGTGTGTGTGTGTGTGTTTCAGGGGGATTAGTCAAGTCAGTGTTTCCACGCTGATATTGATTCTGTAAAATGTCTTGATACTGGTGGGGCATCCAGATAACAAACAGCTGGGAGATAAACACACACACACACACACACACACACACAGACTTCTGAAAGCTCTCCATGCCTGTGCCAGAGTGAAATGGGAAGTGCGCATGTGCTTACATTAAAGAGAGGTACTTTCCGATCAAACTGCGTGTGTGTGTGTGTGTGTGTGTGTGTGTGTGTGTGTGTGTGTGTGTGTGTGTGTGTGTGTGTGTGTGGTGTGTGTGTGTGTGTGTGTGTGTGTGTGTGTGTGTTGTGTGGTGTGTTGTGTGTTGCTACATCCAGATGCCTTTAAGATGGTGCAGAGTGAGTCAGGCTCACTAACCATCAGCAGCTGATACTGAAGACAGTGGATAGTAGAGCAGCGCGACTTAAAGGTTCCCTATTATACTGTTTCACATCAATATATTCCAGGTCTCAGATACAAAACCTGTGTTTGGCTGAAACACCAAACAGATCATTGCAGCATTACCCATAATCCCCTCTGTTTCAGCCCTGTTTCCAAAGTGCTGATTCTCTGTCTGTTACTTCAGATGAAAATAAGGAGCCCCTCCCCACGCCCCTCTGAGAGACATTTGGTTACAAAGAACTCAATGGTGCTCTAGAGGAGATTCAGGTGATAGGGGGGGGGGGTTACCTTGGTTGCTGATTGGCTAATGGTTACAAAAGTCAAAACATCGTTATGACATCATAAAGTGGCCAAAATCTGATCAGCTCATTTTCAGACAGGTTTTTATATATAATAGGTGACCTTTCAATGGCTTCATCCATGCACCTACTTGTAGCTCTCCAGCTGGCGTGCGGCGGACACGGTGAGGAAGCTGTCGGCTCTCCGGCTGTAGGCCAGCGGGCCGGGCAGCAGGAAGCCGGGGAGGAACCTGCCGAAGGTGTAGCTGTCCTGCTCCACGAACATCAGCATCCCGTCCATGGACTGGATGCACAGCGAGTGGTGACCTGAGAGAGGGAAGACGTGATCACTGGAGAAGCCTTCACATGCAGCGGGTCATTGTGATACACTGAAACTTTAATTGAATGCATTATGTCAACAGATTCCAGATTGTGAAAGTAGGCAGGGTTTGAATTGTTTGCCCTCTACTTATTGCTTGATGTCCATTTGAACACAATGGATACTTTAGAGGAGAGAATTCACTGGGCTTTGTTGACATGTAAAACATCAGCCCAGTTGAGGTTTGGAAAGTCACTTTTTAACTCAGCAAAATTAATGTTATTTTGACAGCTGTTCAAACGTGTACAAGCCCCGTAGCTAAAAAGGCTCTTAAATGTTTTTTAATATTGTTTTTTTTCGATAGATCTGACTCTTTTAAGTATTTAAACACAAGCAGCAACAAAACACATTCATGGCTTCTGTTTCATTTCAGCCGTGATGTCGTGTTGTGCAATGAGGTGTTTTTCTCCCCTCGGGCTGAATCTGATATCTCCAGGAACACCTCCACACACACACAACACACACCACACACCACACCACACACACACACCACACACAACACACACACACACACACACACACACACACACACACACACACAAACACACACACACACACACACTACACACACACACACACACACACACACACACACACACACACACACACACACACACACACACACACACACACACACACAACACACACCACACACACACACACACCACACACACACACCACACACACACACACACACACACACACACACACACACACACACACACACACACACGTGTGTGTTTGTGAGGAAAGGCCTGATGTAGGACATGCTAAGCCTTAACACACACGGCCATAAAGCAGTGGGGCTGTGTGACCAGAGGACTATAATTAGGCCTCGACGCGCTATTAAAACTCACACTGCCATCAACTGGAGGTCAGAGAGACAGCCACCTACAGCGCAACTCACACACACACACACACACACACACACACACACACACACACACACTCAACATCTATCAACAAGGATTTAGACGGAAAAGCTGCCCACTCCTACACACCTATTCTGTGTAAACATGTGTGTGTGTGTGTGTGTGTGTGTGTGTGTGTGTGTGTGTGTGTGTGTGTGTGTGTGTGTGTGTGTGTGTGATGAGCGGAGTTCATGGTGGCCATAAACTTGCTGAAGGTCGCTCACACCACAGACCCGCCCTGCCGTGTGCTGAGAACTATTTCTAATATCGCGAACCTGTTCCCTATAACATAAAAGTTCCCACGCGACGGAACTGCTTTCCTAAAAGGGATTTTCTCAACATCACAAATTCTGGTGTTTAAAGAAATAATTGTATTATATTTGTGTATCTTTAGGTAGGACATTTAACGTATCATGGTTGTATAAATATCTTTATTGTATTGCATATTCTTATTTTTTATGTTTTCTATTTTATAATTTATTTGACATTTTATTATAACTTCACATTTTTATATAAATATATTTCTTTTATTCTATCTTTTTATTGCACATTTTTAATTTAACCTTTTTGTTTATATAAATATTTTGATTACCGGTATATTTAATTTGATGTTTTAACGGACATGTCGATTTACTTAGTAGATATTTATTCAAATATCTTGATTTCGTTTTTTTTATTTAATATTCTACTTCTTATGTTTATAAATATAAAAAAATTCTATTTTATTTCATTATTTATTGGACATTCAATTTATATGAATATCTTTTATTCCGATGATTCCCTTTAGCGATAATGTTTTCAGAACTTCTTCTTGAGTAAAAGTTGAAGTACTCAGATCTTGTACTTAGTTAAAGTAGAAGTACTCAGATCTTGTACTTAGTTAAAGTAGAAGTACTCAGATATTGTACTTGAGTAAAAGTAGAAGTACTCAGATCTGGTACTTGAGTAAAAGTAGAAGTACCAGAGTGTAGGAATACTCTAACTGTCACTAATCCCCAGGATAAATAGAGTATTCTGAATCTGTTTAAATCTGAACGTGCTTTGTTCCTGAAAGACAGACACTAATCTGGTCGTGTCCCCACTTCGAACAGCAGCACCAGGGTCAAAAACCCGACACTGACTCAGACTGACAAGCTGTACCATCAATAATAGGAAAAGTGCTACGTACTGAAAATGAGAGCCAGGCTGTGCCATAAAAGCGGCCGTGCACGTGTAATTTCACACGCCCAGGTATTATGTGTCAAAGAGCTCTGTATGAGAGCGAGACACA